>VWZD01012335.1:239518-419375 GCA_013396695.1 Sakesphorus luctuosus
GGAGCGGCGGCGGCGGCGAGAGCTGTGCAGAAGGTGCAGTTTGAATTATGCTTCTTCCCCCTCCGGCAGCTGTGGTGGCCAAATGCAGTTCTCGCTGCTGGCCATGTAAATAACCGGGGCTGCTGCTGCCCCAGTGGCTTTAAATGCATCGCGGGGTTTGTCCTCTTCCTAAAAAAACCCCACCACCACCAAAAAAAACAAACCCTGTCCACCCCCCGCTCCAGCACCCTCGCCAGCCCTTTAAATGCACAGAGCAAGTGTACATTTCCGTCTGAAATCAACCCAAGTGTTACTGGCAAGGTATTTTCTCGGAGAGAGGGGGAGAGGGGGGATCTGGCGTTTGGACCCAATAAAATGCTTTGCTCCAGTGTAAATATTTACAGGGTATTAGTGACTTTTTAAAAAACATTTTCAGTGAGGTCTGTTATTTACAATGTGTCATAAGTTATTAATGTTCATTGCCTAAGTACCCTGCTAAATCTGTCTCATGCCTTAGAACAAAGTCGACAATTGGCATATTGTTTAAAGCATGAAAAAAATGCGAGTGGGTTTAAAAATTGGAAATATCTCTATTTTCAGAAGTGTAAATATTGCTTTGTGGCTGTCAAACTGCAGCCCTTGGGGATGAGACAAAGGAGTATATTTTGATTAATTTCTCATTGAAACCGAGCTGACACCTATACAAATTGTTCCCTGGAACTTGGGAAATGGCAAGAGAGAGTCCTGCCTGTTGTATGAACTCTGTCTCTTTTCTTCCCCCAAAAAGTTTCCCATGATGTCTGGTGATAGGCAGAGATCAGTGGAACTTGAGGAGTGACAGGAGAGAGTCCTGCCTGTTGTGTTAACTTTGCCTTTTTTCTTTTGTTTCCCCAAAAAAGTTCCCCACGATGTCCAGTGATAGGCAAAGGTCAGATGATGAAAGTCCAAGTACCAGCAGTGGTAGTTCAGATGCTGATCAGAGAGATCCGCCTGCACCTGAACCTGAAGAGCAAGAAGAACGAAAACCCTCTGCCACCCAGCAGAAGAAGAACACCAAACTATCCAGCAAAACTACTGCTAAACTATCTACTAGTGCAAAAAGGTAAAGGGGAGAATGAAACATTCTGTAGTATTTTTTCACAGTATTTGTAGTCGTGGTACTTGCATTGAACTTTTCAGAGCAGAGGGGTTCTTCTTTCAAAGCTACATGGAAGGGAGCGAAGTAGCAACTTTGGTAGTACTGAAGCCCTCCAAGCAGTGTTTTCATTAATCCAAGTTTTGTTGGGGTAACATTGACACAGACTTGTCATGTGTCTTTTGAAGAGTTGTTACAGAACTCGTAACTTACAGTGTGGCTGGGAGGGGAGCACATGAAAATGTTTTGTATTTGCCAAAAAATGAGAGAGAGCATCAGCTTTGGCTGTCTTTTTCTCAGTTAAGTTTCAAGATTGGTATAGGGTGGAGTCCTCTTGGTGTATTTTATTATGGTCTGTAGACTGATGACAGGCAATGCTCTGTAATTAAAGAAGTCACAAAACACCAGTGGTTTCTGTGGGCCTCATGACTGGCTTTTCATGTTGATGTACAGGAGAGCCTTTACACACCTTGAAAGAATGGGTTCATTCTTCAGTTCTTTCAGGAGAAACTTAGGGGAGTTTTCTCCCCTAGGATCTGAGGATTTAAACCGTGAGGTCCTACAGGTAGCCTCTACCTTTAAATATGAGAATCTAGTTGCACTTTGTTTGCTTGTAAGGTTACAGGCAGTCTGGCTCTCAAGATGTGTACTCTGGTAATTTTTGTAAGATCAAGTGTGTGAAATATGCAAACATTAAATCCCTTGATTCCAGTGATCTTTGGAGATGAAACAACTTTTCAGTCTTTCCCCTGGAGCTGCTTTTCTTTACAAACATCTCTAAGTATTCTGATGCAAGAAAAGTTGTAAAATAGCTGTAGTAGCTTCAAATTTTGCTTATTCAGCATGAATGCTGTAGTTCAGACTTTTAGGAACACTTCAGTAATTTTGTATTGGGTTTAAATTTAGTAAATACTCTTTGAAATATGCCAAAATTCTTGCAGAGAAGGACTGAGTGGCCTTAATGACTTTTGAGCTTGTTAAAGAAACCTTTTGATATAGGACCGGCTAAAGAAAGAAAAGTTCTGGAACTACTATGTAGGCTTTGCAATTTGTTGTTACTTACCTTTATTTGAAAAACCAAGTTGCAGGCTTTTGGCACCTTTTCCTGTTGTCTTGCCTTTATTTCACTTTAATTGTTGCAAGTCTAATTCCATACATCTCAAATAGTTCAGTAGCTTTACTGAACTTATTGGTACTAGTGCAAGGACATCCAGAGCAGTTTCTCTTAGCTCATATTTTAACACCTGCTATTTGCTAAAATTTGTTAAAATTCACAACGTTGCTCATATGGGTCCTTTTGGGAAGAGAAGTCTTACTTGATATTTTTAAGAGGAGTTTAATATGTGTCTTTTGAAATTGCACCTCTTATGTACCTGACTAACGTGTTAAATTGACAAGAAGTTTTTGGTATTAATTTTCCAGATCTTAACTCCTTGGAAATGGTTGTAATAGAGTAAAGCTAAGCAGAGATTATTTCAAGTTATTATATCGCTTTTTATCATGTAAATACAGCTACTGTGTAAGGTTGGGAGAGGAAAAGCAGCAGAAGGAGTGGAAACAAGCAAAGTTGATGCAGAGAGATTATTCCAGTAACAGAGACAACCTTGCAGATCTGCAAATCCACTTTTTAAACACGCTGCAAAGCAGTCGGTAAAATATCGTGAAAAGCGTGTGTGTGCTGCCAGCGCGGTTCTCTCGAGCCTCAGTCACAGGTCCGCAGCGCTGGGTTAAAGTCATTGTCAAATCTGCCCGTGCAGGCTCCCCCCCGCCTCATTTGCATATTAGCTTGAAAAGAAAATCTCTCTGGTAAAAAGTGCTCGGATGTGAAAAAGAGTTACTTTTCTGAATACTTGTGGGACATTTCTACCTGACATAGTTGTAAGTGTTCTGTTTATATACAGCGTGGAGCAGGAAAAAAGCTGCAAAGTTTCTCAGCTGTGGGATTTGGGTTATGCCTCTGAGAACAAAGAGGAAGCAGCCATGTTAGCATTACTGAAGGCAAAGCCAATCTTGCATTTAACTGCATGGTGGTAGAGGGCAGTGTAATTCCCTGATTTATTCTATAGACTATCTCAAATGCTTTGTGTCTGTTCTCATTTCACCAACAGAATCCAGAAGGAGCTAGCTGAAATAACCCTTGATCCTCCTCCTAACTGCAGGTATGTAACGGCTTCTGAAATTGTGAACAGTGGTAGCAGGTTAATGTGCTCAGGTTAACAAATGGGAAACTTAGTGTTTATGACTGGTGACTGTTAGACAAAAATTGTGTACAGCAGAGTGAAAAAGCATAGGAAACATTTGAAACTGAAGTTTCTTATTTTGTCTGCGTGTTAGAGGTGTAGTCATTAGTGATTGATGTACATAGTAAAGTGTATTCAGTTTGTTGTTCATAGCTGGTCACTGCCTTTGTGAAACAATTATATGAACTTCAAAATATATTGAAGCTTTCAATCTAATATCTGCATGGAATCTGAACTGGCTTTTTGAGTGCTGAGTTTACAGAGTTTTCATTTCATTGAAAAGTAAAGAACTTTATATGATTTTTATATGATTTCTTTTAGTATGTTGCGTAACAGATCAGCCGAAGTATTGCCTTTAAATTTATGTGTCTGTTGGTCAAAGTAGTAGTCTCTTGATAGAGAATATTTTTAAGGACGTTCCTGACTTGGGAGACACTTGTATTAGGCTTTAGATAATGAAATGTTAAGTGTGGAAGACTGTGTGATTTAGTCTCAGATAAAGTGACAGTTGGGAAGCAGGGCACTTGATCTGTATGAAAGTTAAATAATAGCATAGTTTAGCTAATTTCTTTAAATCTTTTGCATGCTTTACTTTTGTTTAAAGGATATATAAAAATTCCTGTTACCTGCAAGCATCCACTGTTCCAATTTGTAATAAAGCTACATTTGAATAATGTTGCTTTTATTTGATGTATCTCAATAAGATTTCTTACTGCAAAATATCTCATTAGTCGATGTGTAACCGTGAGCCTTGTACATGTTTTAAAAAAATGTTGCAAATGCTTTCTGATTTTATGTTGGAATTGTTTGGCTTTTGAATAGTCAGAAAGGTTTGGTGCACATTTTGTGAATTTGATAAAATGTGAGCTGTTCTTCTGTCACACTAATCCATGAGCACAGGGACTAACCAGAGTGGTGTTGATTGAATGTGTGGTAGAAGTGTCTTACCCTGAGGATTGTGCTGAGGGCTGCCTGTGGCAGTCTGTTGTATTTGAATGTGGGGTCTGTGACTCTCATTCAATAAAGGCAAGATTTTTTGGAGAGAGCAACTGTCTGTTGCCTTTGGGTTTACTGTTTGGTTTTGGTTTTGTTTTTTTTTGAGGGGGGTGCACTAAGTTTGTTTTTGTGAGGTGTTTTTGGTTTGGTTTGGTTTTAAATAATTGCTTTAAGTAACTTCTAATAAATTACTGGGAACTAGTTCTGTGTTAGTCATGCATTTTATACTTGGACCTGCATGGTAGGAGAGAAAGTATTTAAATGAACTAGAACAGTGACACTTTGCCTTAGAGTTGCCAAAAAGCTAATTGTAGCAGTTTCGGGTACAGCAAGTTACAGCTTTTAGAAAGGGAAGCTTCCACCTTCACATTCTCCAGTACCATCTGATACTTAGCTCCTTGGAAAAGCTTGTTCCTCTCATATTAGCACAAGAATATTGCAGAGTGTTTTGCTTGTGAGTTGGTACAGCCAGATGCCCAGGAATGCTGTTGAGAATGATGAAAACCCCCCAATGTGTCTAAAATTATTCAAGTTTCTCTCCTACGGAGTGTAGGGGATAATATTATTTTTTGCCAGTGAGGAAGTCAATGCTTCTATTCCTGTAGATATTTTGAAAGAGGAATTTAGTGGATTTACTCAACAGCAACTTTATGATGAGTGCATTTTTACCTTTTGCAAAATAAAAAGTATTTACAAGAGAGGTAGGCTTCTTAACAGAAGATGTGGGTTTTCTCGATGAACTGTTTGAACAGAATTTCAGTGCCCAAAGGATGACCATTAACATTGAAATTGACTTGTTAGAATGAGTCTTTCTGGTATCAAGAGGTAGATGCATCTGTGTGTTATGTGCAGAGCAGTTGATCCTTGTAACATGCATTCTTATAGGGCATAGTAGCACAGATGGGGCTACAGACAGACACGGCAGGCATATGACACCTTCATTGCTCATCATGCAACAAGCAGCAGAATGCTACTTTTTACATTTCTTGTAAAAGAAAAAGAATTTGTAAAAAAGGACCCGTTTAAAAGCCTGTATAACAGGCATATTAACATGTGCTTTAAAAATAAAAACCTGGTGTCATAACTTCTCCCAAAGACAGTTTTTCATGCACAGTTGTTTCTCATGGAGTTCTAGAGCACACGATTATCATTTGCAGTCCACATGTTGCAAGCTTCACAAGAATACAACTGCCAACTGATGCTCTTGGATGCTGATAGTCCTTCTGGTTACTTACTTACATAAGTAATAAAAACCAGCAATTTTAAAAATACAATAATGTATTTTAATATATATAAAACATAAAATGTTACTTTAACAGGATACAGTATGAATACTGGAGATTATGCTGAATTCTCACATAGGTTGTTAAACGCTGATGTCTGCTGCCACTTCTCACCTGCCAATGCAACTGCCCATGGAGTCACCCCATCAGAGTGGCCTGAGGCTGATTTAGCTACTTTAAAATGACACTGACTGGTTGCACTGTGATTCTCATGCAGAAGAGGTGTAGGTTTCCCCAGCAGTTAATTTTCCCACAGTCACAGCTATTGCTATAACATCTGTTTTATAAAAATGCCAGATCCCCAAGTCCTGGGACTGCTGAGCAGGTCTGGGCTACACATTAACTTCCATTTTAAGTACAGGAATAGCAGAATAACAGGCCCAGTAAAACTGACTAAATGGTATTTTTTTGCTTGCCTGCCTCAACAGTAAAGATTGATTTCTGATTCTGTTAATTGGACAATGAACTGTTGAAAAAATCATGTTTTCATGCATCATGCTGTCGTGTTTGTGAGCAGTGAATATGAACTGCATCTCGGGGGGACCCAGTATTAAACTTAATATCTTTGTGCTGATAGCTTTACTCTTTAACATGCAGTAATACTGAACTCCTCTGATTTCAGTGTGATTTTCAAGAAAGATAAAGCATCCAAACCAATAAAATTGGTTTTAGGGCACTAAACATGTTGGATGAAAAATAAGTGCTGCTTTTTACTCATATTTTCTCCTGTCCAACAGAAGAGCCTGAAACAAGTCAGTTACTGTCCAATATACACTGTAGCACTGGAACTTATAGTTAAACTGAGGACACAGATATTTGATTCCATTTTCTTCTTGCTTTTACTGGCTTAACTCAAAGCTGTGCTACTTGGTGCAGTGTGCTGTATTTAATTTCTTTTGTGCTTTTAATAGCATAAAGCAAAGCTAAAAAGATCTTGGCCCTATTGCTCCTAGGCAGCTCAGTTTCAAACTATGGCCAAGCACTTATACATACTTCAAGGTGTGGAAGTGTGCCAAACCCCACCGTTACACATTCTCAGGAAAATGCTGCAAAGATCTTGCACATAGTGTGTGGTAAATCTGGGCTGCAGAGATGCTCTTAAATAGGTTTGACATATCTGGAATAACTATTTTCAGCTCGTAGCATAAAACTGTTTAGATCAGAGGTCACTGCTCTGTAGTTAAGGTTATATCTGAGGCTGCTGTTCTGACCTGCCCAACTCGGAGGCTGCAGCTCAGGTGGAGCAGGGCACTGCTGGCTCCAACACTCATTGTACTTCTGAGATTTTAGGTCTGGCACAAGTGGGGCCATTCCCAGGGGTAGTGTGATTGATAACAGCTTCCGTTAGCTGTTTCTGGCTGTCCTGCTGATTCGCAATAGCAAAAATGTGTACTCCCAGTCTTCTTTGCTCACACTTCCTCATTTCCATTCCAAAATTATTCATTGTTCATCTTCGTGGAAAAGTTTTTGAAGCTGAATTTAGTAACAGTCATGTCAGCTTAGTTTATAGTTTACAACCCGTTTTACAACAAATCCACTTTAGTATAAACTTTGTCAGAAATGAATACAAACACCAAATTCAGTTTATCCACTCAGAGCTTAATTCATGTGGTTTAAAAAGAGGTGAGTTGAAGTAATGCATTTCCCAGGCAAGTGGGAGAATTTAAGTATTTTGTATTCTCTTCTGTCAGTTGGCTTTAATCTCTTCTCCTTAAATTAAAAATCAGGTATTTGAAAACAAGTGGTTAAAAGGAAAAAAGTAAAGAAGAAAGGCCAAACAAAACACATGCCTTGGAGCACTGGTTGGAGAGATAACTTGCTTCATTCATAGCTGCTGGGAAATGAGATTTTTTTACTGAGGGAGAGCTGCATGGATCACCGCAAAGACTCCCTTCCCCATATCATCCTCTAGCCAGTGAGTGCCTGACCTTATAGGTCTGTTGGAAAGATTTTCCTTAATAGGGATTACTGTATTGATTACTATATATTTTCAGGCCTTGTGTGCTAATATATACTTAAGTGATTTCTTGAGCAATACTATGAAAGGTAATAGTTTATGATTTTGCTGTTTGTAGCCTCTCTCTAGACGTGCAAGTAGGCTGATGATTTATGAGTAGTTAATTTTAAAATTACTTATTTTAAAGTAACACTCCAAAGTATGTGGACTAAGCACAATTGGGAGCAAGATATGTAGGGGTTTTGTTTTAATACAGGATTCTTCTGCTTCCTAAGGACTGCATTTGTCCCTTTTATTGCTGCCACATCTTGGGCTAATTCTGCACTGCAGAGTGTTGCCAACCTCATGATCTGGAGTTTGACAAAAAGAAGAATGCCTGCAAAACCCTGGCAGATGAATGCTACTATTGGTTTAGTTATGGACCCATGAGTCCAGATGTTTGTAACTGTCTTACTGTGGTTGTTATTCCGTCATTGTGGAAGCACTGCAGTATGTATTTAAAGCAGTATTGTGAAGGTATTCTGCAGAGCAGCAATGTAAGCTCTTTCAGCTGAGCTGTCTGAAACGACAAGGAGCAGTGAACAATTGTGCTGGTGGTGCAGGCTCTTCACATGCAGAGGTAGTGCTGGATTTGAGCGAATGCAGCCTTGTATTTGCAAGAAAGGTGCCACAGCTAAGCTGGTAGAAGCCTTCCTTTTGTTAACATACTTTGTCTACAGTAAGGTTATAGGCAAATGTTTACTCTGCAAACACTTGTGCCTGTTGAAGATGTTACTGCACAGCTGTGATTTGCTCCAGTTCTGCCACAGAGGTGACTACTCCAGTCAGAAAGTGAAGCAGATTCATGTGATTACTCTGTAAGGCTCCCCAGGGAGAGGGAAAAGAAAAAAAAATCATCCAAGTTTGCTTAAATGGTTTAAATAGGTGATTCAAATGAACTCTGCTGGGTTTTTCCTCTAACCCCTCAGAGTAGGCATTGTTCACACAAAGCATTTTGCCACACACACCAGGATATGAATAAGTCAATCCATTCCTTTGTCTCTCAAATGTGGTAAGTTTCCATCTCCCCTTTGTAAAAGCCAGGCATTCTGTTGCTTTTTTGAAGTTAGGAGAAAGAATATTCTACATGCCATCAAATAGCAGGCCCTTATATAGTAGCACAAGTGTATGCCCAAATCTTCACATGTCCTATTTTTTTTTCCACTCAAGCTGTTGATTTTTCAGGTGAATGTCAGTCCCCTGGTTTTGTGTTTATTCTGTTAATTTATTGTTGGACAAATACATTCATATTGCTAAATCTTGAGTTTTACTAAAAAATAAAAAAGTCAGTTTTTCTTGGTTTCACCTCTGCAGTGAAAACCCCCTCTGTGAAAACTGTATGGTTCCCTGTATAAGTTTATTAACACATGTAAGAGAGAGTTATGTTAGGAGTATGTGCAAAAATGCCTGTGCTAAAGCTGAATGAGCAAAATTTAAAAAAAATCACTCAAACTCTACTTAATAATGTATTTTCTGTCACATTATTCTTTTTATTGTCTCTCCATGCCCAGCACTTTCTCACCACTGAATGCAATAAATGCATGCTACAAGAAAAGAAAGCTGAAGTTTGCAGATGGTTCTGAGAACACAAACCCACACCAATTTTTCTAACACTTCCTTGCCTATATAGAAGTTTGCAGTTAAAAAAAATACAATGAAGGGGGTTCACAGGTCCCATAAGAACATGTTTGAAGTAACTCTCAATATTGAAATTCTACTTTTTAGTGTTGTCGATCTCTGAACCTGTTCCCGTGGTTCCTTCTAAATCAATTCTTTCATTGTTAGTTACTGAATGTAAGTCAGTGACTCACAGTGATTTAAAGATATGTTTATCAGGTAATAGCCCTGATTTATCTAGAATTGTTTCTCCTAAGCATTTTTTTCTTCCGTTCTCATTCTTCCATCCCTCTTGCTTACCAGAAGGTTGTAGTCCAGGTCAGAGTGGGAAAGAGTGGTATAACTTAGCACAATGGTCAGAAATCTGGTGGGTTTGTATTTCTGTCCAGTTGCAGCAACAACCTTCTTTAAGTGTGCAGAGTGGCTTTTACCTTATTTGTCAGCAGTCAGTGAAACTGCTTAAGGAGCAGGGTTGATGCAAATTTAGAAAGGCATTTCAGTATAACATTTAAGTGTTAAGTAGAGCTAGTGTGCACTGTTATTTAACATGCTTTTATTAAAAAAGTGGAATAGTGGAAGATTGTGTAACTCCTGAGCATTTTAAATTATGGGAATATTTAAAGTACTTTCTTTTCAGTTGAGGAGAGATGACAGATCCAGTAACTCAAAATGCCTCATGTGGTTTTTTTTTTTTCCCTGTGCTAGTATTGACCTCTTGCAAGCTATAAACCAGGGTTTTTTACCAGCCCCCACACAGTGAATTTCTCGTGCTAGTATTCTCAGTGGCATAATTAACTCAGGGTTATACAACACAAATCAACATCTCTACTCCTGGGAGTAAGTTTTCATGCCTGCAGATTTGCAGGTTTGACACTTGCGTTAGCAGTGTCCACAGTGCAGTCCTACATGCTCCTAAATGTCTGTGTGCTAGTCAAAAGGTCATATAGGTATTTCACTAGTTTTCATTAACATCTCTGTCAAAATGAAAAAAAATAAAATTCTCGGTTGTCTGTCTACTCTAGAGATGGGGAAATAGTTAAACACTTTTCATTCAGCTTCAATGTTAAAGAACTGATGCTCAATATGTCTAAGTTATATCTGGAAACAATAAAAAAGCCTGACAGACCAGGTTTTTAAACTATTCTTTAAGCATTGTTGTGCAAAAAATTGTAAAAAAAGCCAATTAATATGTCCTTAGAGTTAAGGACAAATCTGCTTTTTGAATATCTGTTTGTACAAAGGCTCCTCAGGCTCTATGATAAAACTGACTGAAATACACCATGTGTATGTGTGTATATACATACATATATATATATTTCTTGTGAAACTCAAACTGTGCATTGCTCACCCCTGCCAGCCTGTCATATTTAGTTTGTGATAAACAGCATGTGTGACAGGGTTCTAGCACTGAATTCTTCTCTCTCAGACTGACTTGTCTCTGTGTGTTGGTTTCTTTACTCTGTTGCAGGCTTGGGACACCTAGTTTTAATTCAAATTAACAAAGTACAAATAGAAGATAATCAGCTAAACTGCATTAAAACTTTTATTTAAAATTGCCTGACTACTTCCTGTAGAACTGATGTATGGAGATTTCCTGGAGCTAGTGCAACTCAGGTTTGTACAGATGTGGAACATTTTGAGACAGGTAATACAGACATCATGAAAAATACCTTGTGCATATTTTCTTGGGTTCAGGGCTGGGTAGACAGGAGCAAGGATATTCAGCTGCCATCTCAGACAGGAGCATCTATACCATTAAGCTAGCCAGGAATGATCATGTTACTTTAAAATGCCTTACTTTGAGCCAGTAACTGCTAGTGATAAACGAGTCCTAGCCTGCTTGCATTCATTTGGGTTAATTTTCCTTGTGCAGAGTGCACTTTACTGTTGCCTAGTTCAGAACTGTGGCTGAAGCAGTTGTTAATTTTGTAGCACTTACTGCAAAAACAGATTGGACAGATCTTTTAGAAACTCACACACAGATTTAGTTGACAGCATTGTAACTACCATTGTAAGCATCACTTTCAGAAACAAATGGGAGAAATTTCATTGACAAAACACCACGGTGACCTGTAGTTACCAGTGAGGCACTTTCAGGTTGGAAAATGTGTAGAGAGGGTCTGTAGAGGACCATCCTTCAATCCTTAGCAGTTGATATTTTCATTATTGATAAAGATACTGGACTAGAGCAGAGAAATACTACATTAGCAGTAGACAATGGGGAGAAAGGGGTTGTAGGCATATTGGAGGACAGGACTAGAGTGCAAAGTGATGTGGGCAAATATAGGAGGTGACCTTAAAAATACTAGGTAATTTAATAATGAGAACTGCAAGGCACAGCACTTTAGTAGGCATAATCAGCTGCACAGGTCCATGGGGAAAAAAAGACTGGATGAGGAGCAGTTCTTCAGAAAAGGTGTAGCCAGACTAAGGATCATGTGCTTTGAAGGAAGGAAGAAAGAAAGAAAAAGATCTTTGGATATAGAAGAAATTTGCTGCAAAAGGAAATAAAGCAATTGTTGCTAGTCCAGAGCTGGTTGGTTGGTTGGCTGGCTATAGAGAGCAGGTTAAACTGCCGTAACAGAGACCTAATTCAGATGTGAGGAGTACCTAGCTATAGGAATAGCATGCAAAAGGAGGTGGTGGATCTACATCACCAGGGGTTTTTAAGAACAGAGTTTAGGCAAATGACTGACAGGAGCAGTTTAGATACAGTAGGTTCTACCTTTAAGCAGGAAATGGACTAAGTGACCTCTTAAAGACAATTTGACCAAACTATCACTATACAAGATTTAAATGATAATGTTAAAGGAAAGCTCACCAGGAAGTGATTTTTCCTCTCAATTAAAAAGCTGTCTTTTAAACAGGATTTTGTAGTATAATCATCCTGGAAAACATATGGGTTCTTTGATTCCAAGCAGCAACAGCAATTATTAAAAAAGTCACTGGAAACACAGATTTTGTCCCGTTGTCAGTTAAAAAAAGCAAATGTGTTTTGTTTTTTTTCTGCAGATTTCTTATTCTGTCCCTCCTCCTCCCAGTTTTGACTTTGTTTTAGTTTTGGGTCCAGTCCTACTTGAATTGCATGAAGTTGTCATATTCTGCTAACTAGAAGTAAGCTAGACTTGTGTCATTGGTTCTCCAGAGGTGTATCACTTTTGTGAGAAATGAACAGCACTGGTCGTGCAATAGGTCTTGATTTTTGATAATTCATGAGGTCTGTGCTTGGATTCTCTGCTTTTGTTACACAGGCACATAAGTACCTCAAATACTGAGCTAAAAAAAAGCAAGGAACACTCTTTTCCTTCATAGAGACAGTTTGCAGTATATATGCAAGCCCTAAAGTGTCTGTGCACAGCACCCCAAATGGATCCAAGCACATCAGAAAAACTTGTATGCTATACTCCCTCTGCCCATGGATCCTGTCTTGAAGCACCCTCTGTAATCAGGGCTCAGACGATTGTAGTGAAAATGTAAGCAGCCTGGCGGGTTTCCAGCTGATGAGTTAATGCTGCTATAAACTTCAGTAGTTTCTCTCTGAGCCATGCAGAAGGGTGCAGGCACTGGGAGGGTGGCCAGCAAAGTCAAAAGAACAGATGGCACAGCTAAAGGCCAGCCTCAGGGATTCACAACACAATTGTCTTGGAGGTAAACTCCTCCCTTGCCAGAAACCCTTCATGTAGCTTCAGTGGCAGGGCTGGAAATCGGTAGGCAAATCAAGGTGTGCATTTAGTGCAAAGCCAGCCTGCCTTTGGGAAGCTGGAGTAACACAGCTGGAGCAAAGGCTGCTCAGCACTGAAGCCATCCCATGGAGTAGCAGTACAGGGGGCTGCAGAAAGGCAGGGATTCTCAGTTATGCCAGGTCACTTCACTGAGCTTGACTGAGGTGGTTAAGGGTTGAACTCAGGTTATCACTTCACTCTAAAGTGTAGACATGGAAGTCACCAAAATGTTGAAGCTAGAGTAAATCGGTAGAGCATCAGCTGGTCAGATTTCACTGGACAAATGGAAAACAAACAGCAAAGAGAAACATGAGTGTTTTCCTTTCTGTAAGGGAAGGTTAGCAGCAGCAAGCTGTTAGTGTTTGCAATTTGAGTAAAGCATTTACACTGTAAATGCTTTGAGCAGAAAGAGTTTTGGAGGGTGGGGGAAGTGTTACAATAGATCAGTAGCTGTGCAATAGGAGACATGTTCAGCTGAAGGAGATTCTTGCTGTGAAGCTGCAGCTATTGTAGCAGACAATGGGCAGATTTCTCCCTTATACACCTTTCCAGACAAACAAAGGGCTTGTCTACTGTGCAGTTGCTGCCTGGGGTTTGCTCATACTTTAGCTAGTGTTTGTCCTTCCTCTTGGTATCTTAACATCAGAGACTTAATCCAGGCTGGAGGATCTGAGGGACAAGTGAAGTCGTGCAGGGATCGTTAGTTGACATAGAGCTCTGTGTTGTCATTGTACATTGGTGCTCATCCTAACTTTTCATAGATACCTAAGGCATATCTGTATCTACTTCATTAATATCAATGGCAGAGGCTGTTAATAGGACACTACAAGATTTAGCAACATTTCCTTCTGTAGACACCTTGAGGGCCCAGTGAACCTGCACCCTTTTGCAAATAGCCAATTTTCTGTTCAGAATTTTGGACTTAACGAAACTCAGAGGAGGGGGAAAAAAAGAGTTTTGTCTTAATTTCTATAAAGCTGAAAGCCAGAGTTCCAGCTGGTGTCCTTACTTATACCAGAG
Organism: Sakesphorus luctuosus; assembly: GCA_013396695.1. Lineage (NCBI taxonomy): Eukaryota > Metazoa > Chordata > Aves > Passeriformes > Thamnophilidae > Sakesphorus > Sakesphorus luctuosus. The sequence continues at coordinate 253,507 of VWZD01012335.1, forward strand.
CAAACACACAACAGTTCAGTGGGTTTAAACAAACAAACAAACAAACCAAAACAAGTTACTGAAGTGAAAGAGACGTCACCAAAACAAGGCAGTGATTTGTTTCATAATAGACTACCAAACCTTAAATAGATCAGTATGTGGAGAAATCAGTTACCTTCAAGTTTCTCTGAAAACACATACAGTGAAAGCATCTTACTTTCAAGTGTTTTGGGTGGCTTATTTATTTTTCTTGGTAATACAGCAGACTAGCATTATTTAAAGTCTTTGGTTTTTGTTAAGCCTGCTTGGTTTTTTTTTTGTTTCTGAAATAGAAAAAGGAAAATGATTTCTTATCAGTTCAAAGGTAAGCTAACAGTAGCAGTTGTCAATACTAAAACAGTTATTGTAGTCTGTGCACTGTGTGCTTCTCACAAATATAAAGGGCATTCTGGGCAAAGTTCCCATGCAATGACCAGTTACTAGAAATTAGTGAAGGTGGGGTCAGGAATGGAGGAAATAGAGAGATGTGAGCTATAGTACTCAGATAAATGTACTGTTATCACTTTGTTTTCTTTCCGTATAGAATGAGACTTCAATAGGTCTGATATGGAGAGAAGAAACTGGGAACTGGTACTTCCTGTTAACTGCACTTTTTTGTCTTTTGTGTCATTTTTTGTGTTTTACATACAATGTCTGAGTAAAGCTAGAATTAATTATTGGGTGAAGGTCTAATAATCCACATTTGACCTGGCATTGTGCAATGGTGATCCTTACTGTTCTCTCAGTGTACTAATGGAAGTGAAAAGGAGGAGCTGGTTCTGCAAATTGATGCCCAGTTATAAAAGTAGCACCTGTGAAACCTTTTGTCTGTGGAACCATGAGTTTATAACACTGAAGTTGTAGTTATGAAATACATTATAGTTGTTTTCAGTAGTATATTTTTTAAAGGTATTAGAAAATTGGGTTTTTTTCTTTTTAACAGTTAGAAGGGTTGCTATTTTAGGCACTTTTCATTAGGCAATTGTTGGCTGGAGAGATGGGAAAGGTTTCTCCTACTTTAGCTGATTTTCCTCACCTTTATCCTTCTACCCCTTCAGACACAAACAGTGAGAAAGTACATTAGTGTTGGCTTGTTAATACAGTTATTGCATGTTTTCAGATTCTCCTCAAAGTTTCTCTCTACCCCTTTTCTGTGGGAAAATGGTTACAATAACCTGTGTCTTGTTTGGGTTGTGGAGGTTTTCTGGCTCAGGGGTTTGTTCCAGGTGGTGGATACAGAGAGGGCCCCTGGAGCATGTCAGTGCTATGCCCTACACCAGCCATGTCCCAGTCTCTGCAGCCAGGTCTGTCACTGCACTCCAGAATAATTCAAATGCTGGAGAAGCAGATGCAAATTTTTTTTTTATTTTCTTTTAATTCTGTGTGGTGTCACCTTCTGCTTTTCATGGAATGAAGTTAATTTTGCACCTTGCATACTTGTAGTTGAAGAATGTGAATCGAATTAGGCACAGGGGTCGTAGAATGGATCAAATGTGTTTCCTGACTACTTCTGTTAGCCGATCACTAATTAAACAGTTATATGGTGGCATTTTAACCCTCAGACTGAGATTTTATTTGGAAATCTTGAATTCCCTGCGTCGTTACCTTGGGCAGAGTTCTGTAATCTGAGACAGACAAAGCTTTGCTAGCCTAGAAATTGTAAGCCAAAATTAATTTGTCCTTACAAATATCTAGGCTGTACATAACACTGGAAGAATAAATCTTTGAATTTGTAACTGAGTTTTCTGGGTTTCTTGGCTACTTGATTCACATGGCTGTGGGCACATCACATTGTTGAGATCCCAGATATGGTGCTGCCAACTGATACAGCCCAAGTCCCAGGAGGGGGAGAGGACTGTGTGCTGGTTGGTTGTTCCCCTCTAACTAATGGGTACCTGTACCCTCTGCAGGCTGCTTAAGTACAGGATTGTGTCATTCAGTAGATAAATGTGACTTCTCATCCTGCTGGATGCTATTTAGGCTGTTTGCATTCCCTCTGAATTTCTCTGCAGGCTGTGCTTGATCTTTGTGTTGTAGATGACTATTGCCTGCTTTTTATTCAGGCAGCACTGTAATAAAGGTTTTGGTAACTCTTCTTTGTTCTCTGACAAATGCCAGTTAGTGTGCTTAATTTTATTTTACTCCTGTATTCAGATTCTTACTTTGGAATAAATGCCAATAAAATCTCTTATCTGGATTGTCAGACTCAGCTGTGCTTGCACTCTCTTTGTGTTTTCAAACATGGGAGTAAGGAGACAGGAGTAAGGAATGATGGTGAGCACACCTCTTCCTACACCTGACATAAGCTGGATACTTCCCCTTTAAAGTCGTCTATCCAGGCTGGGCAGCTTTCCAATTAAGATGGCACATGCCCACCAGTGTGACAGCAGCTGGTTTTAGGAGGTGGGATGATAAGTACAGTTGGAAAAAATACTGCTGCACTAATAGAAATATCACTTTGGTTTTCTGCTTCTTGAAAGTGCAAGAACAGGTAATTATGAGAAGACCATATTGCCCCAGGTCTTAGTCCAAATCCATTTGTGCTCAGAAGCATTCCATATTTGTTAACTTTGAAAGAGCCATAGGCTTTTGAAGCCTGGAGGAAAAAAAGGGCAACACTGAATTTTGCAGTGAGTAGTCTCTGCAGTGCACTAAATGTTCTTTCTGGAAGTAATTCTGTTGATCTTTTTCTGAAGTTGCTTGCTGATCACAAAACTGAGGGGTCGGTTTGGGTAGTTTTGCAGTAGATGCCGTAAGCAATGAATGCTTGATGAGCAGTGTCTGTGAGATGCTGTGTTACATCTGCCTGTGTTTTCCATATGCAACATCTCTCTTCAGTTCAAAGTCATCTGGCAGAGTGCAAAGCATTGTGAGTCATCCTAGCACTTCTGGAGTGTGTAACTACTAAGCTGGGGCAAGCCTGGCTTTTATCTGGTCTGTACGCAGAGCAGGACAGTCCAACAGTGAGAACAGGACAGAGAAACACACCTTTGTGCTGTTCTGTGCCAGGGTGGGTGGATGAACTGCAGTATTTTGGGTGCTGTTTGAAACTGCACCAGCTGCATGTGGTCCCAAGAGACTGGGACCTCCATTAGGAGTCAGTGTGTTTCTGGGGTGCCCTGGCTCTGTTCCAGAGCCAACAGCACAGCACTGACTGTGGCACCTCTTTGTCCTGGCAAGGGACAGCAGTGGCCCAATGTGCCAATGATGTAGCCATGCTCTGCTTGTAGCGTCACTCAAAGGGACTGTGCTCAGTATTTTTTCCCTACACTCTAACATTTTAATGCTGGAGTCTGGATCACCACTGGAATAGAAATTTGGAGAAAAAGATTTTCCTAAGGGAAGTTTGAAAGATGGAAGCTTTACCATAAAACCTTACTGTTCTCATTTTTGGAATCTGCAATAAGTTGTTCCTGGTATTATTAATTCTTCTGGCAGGTGGAGTTAATTTGTGTATTAGTCTTCATGCTGCTGGATGAGTTATAGATTTAATTATGGTCCAGGTGCTCAGAGCTTTGCTGTTCTTCTAAACGTGAAATATAAAGAAAAAAATGAGTCTGAGTAATTTTTTGGCTTATTGAGTAAATGTAAACACCAGGAAACTGTGCCAGAGTGCCAGAGTATAAATAAAGAGAGGATTTACTTTGCAGAGAATGTCATTATCTACTCCAGGATATTCTGCTTTATGGGGAGGATTAGTGCTCTGCCTTATACTGGGACACACCTTTTTACAGCTACTACTCTATGCAGCAGAAGATTAAAATCTTTTCCAGTAGTTCCTTGTATTTCCAAAGTTTCTTTTGCAATTACAGCTGATTACTAGTGGCCAAAGGTTGATTGGAATTAACATAGCCATAGTGAGAAACACTCCCTGTTTTCCCAGTAGGTGTAAATAAAGTGTTCCTCTTCCGGTACGTTAGTTTTTCCTTCTCTGCCTGACACAGTTTTATTCACAGTTCTCGGATGTTTTCATACCTCTTTCAAAGCTACCTATGTTTGTTTGTTTGTTTTCCTAGAACAGTTTTCCATCATATTTTCTCCTAATCTATATGAAAATTTGCTTTTTGATTGCAATGTAATTCCATGAAACTCATAACTGTCTGTTCACAATCGGGCTGGTTACAAGATCTATGAAAAAATTTTGGTTTTACTGATATTTCATAGGATATTCAGGCAAAGGCAAGTGCATGAGCTATATATGAATTAACTGGGACTTACTTCTCTTTATTCCTCTTTTGTTTCTACCTTTTTAATTACTGCCTTTCTGCTTTGTGGCCCTGAGTCAGAAAAAGCACAGCTTTCTGTTGTGTTCCAGGAAACGTGTGTGTGTGTTTAAATGCTTTTCTGGAGTCAGTGTGAATTGGCTCTGTTTCAGCTGCCACTAAACATCACTTGGCAGAGCCTATGGAATAATATCCCAGTATTTCTGCTGCAGTATTGGTGACAAAAAAAAAAGACTATACTCATTTAATATATTTCACTAATATAAAATGCCGTTTATTCATGCATTTTCACATGAGGGGCAACTCATCTGTTATTGCAGTTGTCCCCTTATGCTTCTTGTAATTTGTGAGTCAGAAAAATGCATGTCATGATTTCATTTTTCTATTGGGGGCTGCATAATAGCTACCCTCAAGATTCTGCTGTTCTTTGGACAGCAATAGCATTATTGGATGCAGCTCCTGAGGAAGCAGCCAAAAGTGCATGTTCTGACCTCATCTTTAAGTTTCTTCATTTCTTTTACTGACACTTAATGAACTTACTATCACAGACATTAAAGATAATTTTATAGAAGTAGATGGTGTAATTATTGCAGTTGTGCTGGTTTTAGTACGAAGTCAGCTATTGATGTTGATTCTTCATTTTGGTCCAGTATGGCAATGCCAGTTTGCTGTGGTTGTTGGATATGAAGTCAGTGTTGGGTGTTTGATGTGGGTAGGAAATTTGTTCTGGGGAAATCTTCATGGTTTAGAGCACTTTGATACTTTTGCTTGAGATAAGAAATTTAGTTACATTGAAGGGACCCTAACTTAATGTCTCTCGTTTTCCCCCCAGTTTGCTTAGTGCAAGGGATCATTTCCAAAACTTTTGGCATTATCACTGGAGTCAGTTCTGTTTCATTGGTATTGACATTATGGAGAACTATGAAATCATCTTCAAGATATCCCTAGTGCTACTGGACCTGCAAGTGGGTTCTTAGAATTTTTTTAAGCTCTATTGATGCACTACAACTTACCTACACACACTATTTCTGTATTTGATTACGTCTTTAATGTGTTTAAGTTTGGAATAAGATTAGGAAGTAAACTCTTCATTGGGATTTTCCTATTACAGAGCCTAAATTTAACCTCCTTTTATATATGTGCAACTTTAGATCATTCAGTACCTGCATTTTGTGGGAGGTTAGTGAATGAATGAACTGGGGGCTGACAGTGTGTAGACTTTCAAATCCTTTACTCAAGAAGGAAATGCAATTGATGTCAGCGTGTTAATTTGAGAGAGTGCATTTATAGGAGGCTTTATATAGCTGTTGGGTGTTAACTTAAAACCGTGTCTTCATTTGCTACATTTGTTCATCGTTTGTTGTGTCCTTAGGTTATTTAATAAAACATTCAGGGAAACACTAGAAGAGCTCCTGGACTTTGTCTTCCAAGCTGCTATTGCTGTCAGTGTTAATGTTCTTCATGTCTTAAAAGAAGCAGTCATTTTTCTTTACAGTGAAAGTATTATTCTGAAGAGTTGTTTACGCTTCATGTATCACTATATATTTTTATTTTAAAATGGAATTATATAAGATCATGGCTTTTCCCGATGTTGGAAGTAAAATAGAGTGCACTGTAATTTCTGGAGATAAAAATGCTACAGTATAAAGTCCTTGTTAATATAAAAAATATGCAGAGAAACAATTCAAGACAGTGCCACACACTCCTCAGGTTTGTGTTGTTTGTGTTGGCCACTTTGGGCTTCACTCACATGTTTTTGACTCTGGTTGTATGTAACTGCACACAGTGGTGCAGTGCATGAAACAAGGTTTGCTTTGCACCACTGATTTGTCATCAGTTTGAGCTCGTTATTACTCATAAATCTTGGTTTGCTGTAAGCACACTATAGATGCGCCCTGTTTAGTGCTCGGGAACTCCTTCCTTAGAAATTGTGTGCCTTTTTAATGTGTCATGGCTCAATTATCACATTCGTTTTTGGCTGCCAAAATAGCCATATATATTGTCTAGCAAGTGACAGCCTGGGCCTTTATCTCTTCCTGGCTGTTTGCCAGCTGTTTAATTGCAGCCCTGTGTTTGCTGTGTGTCACATCTTATGGTGGTCTATTATACTCAGCTAAAACAATATTTTGAAAATGTTTCAAATGTAAACTAATTCTGTGAGACTTTACATCTTGTTATTTACATGATCTACTGAGGACCTAATGTAGGTCATTTTTCCCCCCTACAAATACAAACATTTGTACCTCCAATCATCTTAGGAATTTCCAGGGCAGAGAGAAGACAAGACGGGGACGCAAAAATACTATCTTGTCCCCTTGAGAGCTGTAATTAAAGCTGTAACTTCTCATGCAATTCTTCATTTGTAGTTTCCAAGGCATTTTTAAAGCCAAATATTCTCTTTGTTCTGCCCTTTAGAAAAGAGCAAACATACAGAAACTGGCTGAGATCTCAATGGGAGTAGCAAAGCCTGTGAGCTGTGTTTCTGCCCAAATAGATACTTCGGGTGAAGGCGATGTTGGGTTTTGAGTGAATGGTGTCTTAGAGGGGCAGAGACTGATGCAGACACTGTACACGGCATGTTCGGTTTGGGAGCCACCTGCTTTCCAGCAGGAAGGACTTCAGGCACAGCTGGACTGCTGGCCAGTGTCCTACCACCCCACACCACCTGGAACAGGGAGCCTGTGAAACCAGAGGGTTAGAGGTCTAAGCACTCCACAGCACTTAAGTGTGAGAGGAATCCTTGGGCTAAGTGTGAGTCCAGTTTTCCCTGCTCCTCTTTGTACAGGCACTAATCTCTTGCTCCTTTTCTCTGTGAAGAGCATGTCTTGGAGTGTTTCAGCTCCTGGATGAGACTCCTATGTAGTGCAAACTGCTTTAGCCCTGAAAGCAATGAAGGTACATTAGCTAACATTCTTGGCTACATAGATTTTTTGGATGAAACTTTGCTTCTCCACTGCTTAAAGAGGAAATCAGGATTTGTTCTATTGCTTGTTTAATAGGAAGAATAACTGTTTAACAAGAGAGACATGATGAAAGTCTTGGGAAACAGCTTTGCAGTTCAGAGGAGGACAGAACAGAAGACAGCTTAAGAAAGATCCTATTTTTGTGCAAAACACTAAATTTATAATTAAGTAGTAAGGGTTAGCTTTAAAAAAAAGAAAGAACAAGATACCCTGTGGGCAGGATTAGATCTACAGGATTTTTTTCTTCTTAATTGGAGAGGAAAAGGTCCCATCTAGCTAAAGCCATCTTGTATGCTGAAAGAGGTTTGGTATTAAAATGGCTTTTTAAAAAGGAAATAAAATCCTTAAGAATGCTCTTAAACCTACTTTGTGAAAAGTCTAATACTGTGTGAGAATAGCGTACTCAAGTGTGTGCATGTATGTTTTTTTCTGGTTAAACAGCTAGAAAAATTCTGGCAAATAACCCCCCCACATACCTTTTTGAGAAGCTGACCTGTTTAAGTAGGGTTACAAAGTGAGTATTAAAAGATGTTTAGGAGAGGGTTGTACATATATAGGGCAGCTGGAGTGAGAGTAGTCGTGGCAGTTCTGTTGTGCTGCCACTACATGTCTTTTCAAGAAATGCATCAAAACAGTTGCTAGTATCACTTTGTTGTAGCAGGATCTGCATAATTCTTGTAGTTTACAATGTGACTGGTTTATCTACTGTCAAAAAAGGCCACTTTGCCATGCTTGAGTTTCTGCTTGACTAAACTTCTCATTGTTCCACTAAGCTTTTGTGTAAGTGCTGTATTTAGTATGTTTTGCATGTGAACTTACTATATATCTCAAATCATGTTATTTTCTGGTGAGTCTGAAGACATCATCAGCTAAGTTTTGTAGTATACAGATAAAGTGGATGCTGAAAGGCAGCCTGACAGAAATCCTCACTCTTTATGTGCTGCCTGGTTTGATAAGGCAGGTGTGTCTGAGTGCATTGACACAGAGGCTTTAGGCATCCCCTGGTGTAGATGTTTACATGATTTGTTAAGAAGTCGTTATTTCTGATGAGTAGTTGCAACACCCAGTTAAGAGATACCATCTCAATGAAAAACACTTGCTTATGTGTTAGATGTGGTCATTGCAGATTAGTGGTGGCCTTGGTGAAGTGAAGTTTCTTTTCTATTTGAAATCTTCAAGTATCTCTTTGAGTTAGATACAAGGAAGTTAAATCCCAGCAAGGCTTATACAAAGCCCAGCTGGCAAAGCAATGATGCCACTTCCTTGTCATGACTGAACATTCAATATCTGCTTGACAAAAGGCATGAAGGAGGATGTGATGAGGACGGGTCACAAGAATGCACAGCCTGTATGCCACTACACACTCATCAAGCCCTGAATATTGAAATAATGAAGTATTGATCAAATGTAGAAAACTAGTGGAAAGCAGGGTGTACAGCAGAGCAGGATGAGAGCAAGTGCCTGTGCTGCATTTGCTGTGGAACTATTGAAAGGTGCAATATGGTGCAGCCAAAATGCAGAACTGCCATGAGCCGATGGGGTGAGTGTGGGCCAGCTGCAGAACTGGCGCTTCTGGGTTTTGCTTGGCTTTTCATGCACCAGGCTCTGCTTCCTCTTGCAAGTCCTGTTTCACATGCTGCCTTTGTTCACCATTTCCGACTTTTTGTATCTTCTCCCTCTCCCATCTCCACAGCTCTGAAGTGTAAATGGGACTGAACACTGGCTATTTTTCAGTGGAATATTTCTTTTATAATAATAGTTACCTTCTCTGGGGAATAAAAAAAAAAGGAAAAACTATACATCCTCTGCAGTAACATGCAGCGTATTCTGGGTTAAAGCAGGCCGGGAAAAGGGACACTTCCCTTTCTTGTCAAATTTGATTTGGTTTCTTAGATCCATCACACTAGAATGCAGTCCTGAAATGCCAATTTTCTTGTAAGGAGGAAGCAGAGCCAATTGATTTAAACTTCTAGTTGCATCTGCTGGCAATTTCCACCAGAAGCTAATTACAGCTCACAGCTATCTGCAACAGATGACTGACTGGTTCCACCTCTCAAAGAAGAAAGTTTAAACCTGCACAGGGTTTCTTTTGCCTTGAAATTGTAAGGCTGGGATAACATTTTTTCAAACAGCTATTTTACACACACCAATAGAAATCTTCAAAAATTAGGTACATTATTTTATCATACAAATACTATTTGTAGCTCTTTTGAAATCTGGAAGGTCATTTATTTGGCTTTGCACTGTATTCCTCTATGATTTCAACACTACATGGTGGGCATGTTTAAATTCTGATGTGATTAGCCCAGCTCTCTTTTTGTGTTGTTAGTTCTGCAAATTACTTGAGGGTAACTAAAGTGGTTCAGAATTTTATGCTAAGTTAATTCTGCAGGTTTGAAAATGCTCATAAATTCTGAACAATTTGCAAGTCTTGATACTGTAGTTCCAGTAACAAGAATTTTGCAAGAGTGAACCTTTGCAACAAAGAATGGAGTGTGATTTTTTCAACTAGCATCGCTAGATGGCGTTGTCTAGTAGTCTAACAGCTGAGAGTTTGTTTGAAATTAGATGAAATTAATGTAAATTAATAGCGTAATTAAAAATACTTAAATCTTTCAGTGTGTGTCTTAGGTATTTTTTTTCCTTATCAGCCATGCTTCTAATTGCTCAAGAGAGGGTGTCTCATTTAAGTCTTAGTTCTGCCTGTTGCAGCTTTGAGCAAGTAGTCTGCTGCAGCAGTTTCTGCTGTGGTTCTTCAATCTTCCTTGGCTTGCTTGAAAACTTCCTGAAGTCACATGCTGAAAGACCAAGGCTCAGCCAGACCCTGTGCCACTATTTCATGCATGGTTCTGTACACAATTAGCCTCTTTTAATTGTATGCTGAAATATTAATGGGAGGACTGCTTGGAGGCTGCCAAGAGACAGACAACAAAAAGCCATGCCAGTGTTACTTTACAGAAAGCTCCTGGGATGGGCTTTTTTTTTTCAAGTATGGCGTCCACTGTTATTACAGGCAACATGAAATTAAAAAAAAAATGCTGTTTGAGGTTTTATTCTGTTGTTTATTTTGTGGTGCAGACACCCTGCACTTTTTTTTTTCTGGCTGGTTTCCTCTATTTTGTCCGTGGTCAGTCATGCTCCGGCTGCAGCACTGGCATGACACCACTGTGCCTGCACGTGCAGCATGACCTTGCCTGCACACTGTCCTCTGGCATGCGTTTTCCCAGGCAAGGCAAGAGGAAACCTGCCTTTCATGTCAGCAGTGTATTTAGCTGAAAGCAGAAAGACATCAGGTGGGTGGGTTTATTTGGAGAGGACGGTGAGGAGAAATGATGAATCAAGCAGCTTTTGTTTGGTGCTTTCAGTTCAACTCCATTGTCTGCCTCTTCTGAAATGTGAGAATTTGGCATAACCTACGCCCTTTTCTTAGTTCATGGTCACTTTTGATTTAAAAAATCTACTTGAAATTACAGTTATTTTTAAATTCTTTCTTAACCCATTGCAGATGTCTTTATCAGTCTACTAAAAACTAAAGAATTGTTATTAGCAGGAATTGGCATAACTAATTTTTTGGTTTCTTAGTTTAAATAATGTTTCTAGTTGTTATCAATCAGTTTGCCTGTAATTCTACATTTAGATGTAGAGCGGGCACATCTATAGTTGTTTTAGCACTTATATTTATGAAACAGTATCTTCAAAGACTTTTTAGTAGAATATTAGTTGTAAGATGATGTTGAGGATTTACATTAACAGCTTGGACACCTATAAAGCAGTATCACATTTCACAAAACAATGAAAAATAAAAAAGCCAAATTAAAAAAAACCCTAACAATAAGCATGTACCAAACTGTATTTTGATAACAATTGGTCACTAAAGCTTTTGTTTACTTAAGAGATTTGAAATTAGATGCTAGACCTGATTTGAGCTGCTTTCTGAAAACCTCTGCAGTGTGTTTCTGTAGGTTAATGTAGTTCCTGGTGAAGCCTCACTTCAGAGAAATGGCAAATGAGATTTAGGGGAGAGAGCAAGGTTGTTTGAGAACTGCAGCATGATGATTAACAGCCTCCTCATGTGTGCCAGGGGGCTGTATAGGAATACCAGGACAGGAAAACCCTCAATCTTCTTTTACATGTCCATGTGTTTTTAGATCATAATAATTGGAGTAGCTATAAAGTAATCAAATGACTTTATGGGCTGATTTTCCATCACTTTGTTCAAGGCAATTGATAGTAAAGGTACAAAATTTGGTACAAAAGAGCACTGGTGGGAGAGGTCTACATTCATTTGAATGCCCCAGCCAGTAAAGTACTGAAGCACTTGCTTGTCTCTTATTGAGGTTAGTGGCTTTTAAGCAAATGCAGAAACATTTTGCTGAGCTGGGTCCTAGGGAGGGCAGTTAGTTAAGTGGGGCCAAAAGCAGAAAGAAGAGGGGAAACCGGCATGGTGACTACGAGTTAGAAATAGCTACTGTGTTCATGATTTTACAGGGGAAAGGCTCTGCCTGTAGCTGTGCAATGCACTGCTAATATTTGTACCAGATCTCAAAACCTCATCTTCAAATATGTGTGCTCCACCAGTGGCTCCACAAGGGTTTAGCCCTTTGTCAGGTCAGTGCATTTGGAAAGCACAGCCTTTGGTGCCTGAGCAGAGTGAGGAGGCAGCAGGGGAAGTGGGACCTGCTTGTTGTCCTCTCACCTTTGCCAGCCTTCTTGTAGCAGTTTCAGAAATAGACCATTCAAAGGAATAATGTTTCTGCCACGCTTACATCCCAGTGTGCTGTCTGCAAGCAGCAAGAGGTGGAAATGTGGAGCCAGAAGTTGTGAGGAACCACTTACTACATTGCTATTTCATGAGCATAAAATCAAAGTACACATTCGGTGCTGGTTCTTTAACCTAAATTTTACATGAGGGCTGAATGCTCATCTAATCCTGTTTATTTGGGGGCATTCAGCACATAATACTAAATGTGCTTGATTTTTTTTTTATTTGCAGGTCACCTTTTAATGGAGCTGTAAAAGTAAGTGTAAACTGCACCTTCTTTTGTCATCAGTAAGTGCTGAAGCATGTAATGCTCAGGGCAGGAGTGTCTCTGGGCTCCCATGTGGGAGAAGGGAGGGCAGACCACAGTACTACCCAGTAAGCAACGGGGTTGACAGGCAACATGGGCTCTTGTTCATTTGCACTGACTGTTTGTACAGGCCTCCTCAACACTGCAAATACCTTTTGGTTTTTTCTTGGGATGCTTGTCAGAGGACCCTGTTGTGCTAATCCTAACAAAGACATGTTCAGAAGGAACAGTTTTTGCTCCAAAGAAGTTATCTGCAATAACTAATGGTTCTCCTGCTTGGCTGAAAACGAGATCTGGATAGCTTGTCTTGATGACCTCCAGGTCAGGCATAATTAGGAAACAGAGCTTAAGCAGTTACTCTGCATAGAGAGGTAGCACTTACCCCTTTCAGTGTCTTAGAGAGGATCTTTGTCGTTGGTTGAAGTCAATTAAATACATTTTCCACATGATGTGGGCAATTCCTGTGGTTCCTATCTAAAGTGAAGAGAGTATTGTCTGGATGCACTTTGCACCTACGCCAGAAATGCTGGTGTAAGCCAGCTGAAGCAGTCATAGTTCTCAACCCCCTTTTCCCCTGCCTGATTTGCAGCTGTTGAATTCATTAGGAGAGCACATAAATGGGCAATGACCCAAAGAAGGGTCAAATTCACAGTACTCTGTGAATGCTTTGGGCTGTAATCTGGAGTGGTGGTGGAAGAAAAAGTCAGATCAGGAGTCAGAGTGTCTTTCTGAACTGTCATCTTCTGTAGCAGGAGCAAGTTGTAACCCCCAGCAACTGCTCCTGCAGACCCTCCTCATTCACTCCCTTCCTTGGCAGCTCTTGTGTTTGAATAGGCAATGTCTGCATATTCGTAGTGGTGGGAGGAGATGAGCCTTAGGGTGCTTCACCTTAGATCATCCGTCCCTTTCAGGCACCAGGCAGAAATGGGTGATATCTGGAGGTGGCTGCCCAGCTGCCAGTGTTCTCTGTGTGTATCAGCCTTGGCCTGGGTGCTGTTCCTCCAGAAGTTGTGTGATCACTGAAATTGGAATTAAGTTCTCATTTCTTGAAGAAACTGTGTGTGTTTATTTTATATCACGACTTCTTGAAAAGAAACCCCAGCTGTTTAACCATGGCATTTCCAGGAGGGTGGGAAAAATGCTAAATGGAAGGAAATGTAGTTTTTAGTGGTTGTGAGAAGCAAACTTGAGAACCTGTGTTTGAAGAGGCTGCCTTTACTGCAGAAGCTGTCTTCCTCTGCACAGAGCTGAGCTTCCCAGTGTGATGTCAGCGTTGCAGATCATCTAAAGTAGATCTGATGTCTTACCTCAGTGCCAGGCATGTGAATTTCTCTGTTTGCTTTGAATTAGTTGCAGTAAAAAAAAAAAAATCTTGGCTTGCACTCAGCACCTGAAACGCACCTTTATGAGATTGCAGGTGATTTCATCCCACTTGTGTTTTTTCAGCTCAAAACAGCTTGGATGACATTTGTTGGGTCTGTTCTGTGAACATTAGAGAAAGTCATGTTAAGTTCCAGAAGCTGGAAGCTGAGAAAGGCCTCAGGCTGTGTTTGGGCAGGGCTGTGGTGAGGGGCACTGTGGTAAAGCCATAAATGCAGGGGATCAAAGGACATCACACAACAAACCGTTATGGTTTTAGGTAGAATGCCATTTATTGACACACTGCAAGCAGTTTATATAGGGTTAAAGCTATGTGCTAATTGGCTATAGTAATTTTCACACCATAAAGCAACATTTCTTATTGGTTATATTCCATATCTCACAAGTCCAGTGTTTTGATAAAACATCCTAACAGTTCCCAGGTGCATCTCAAGAGTCCCATGAGAAACTTTCAAGAGTTCTTGTGTGAAAGTCTGGGGAGTTGCCATGTGAACTCTTGGGGAGTGATTTCTTCTTTACCACTCAGCAGCAGCTGTGCCTTTGTTTATTCTTTGCTGGTAGCTGCTTCAATCTCACAGAGTCCATGCAGTCTGGATCACTCACATGGCCATTTTCTGTAAGAAATCCCTCAACACTGTGGCCTCAGCAAGCTCTTATGTGGAGTCATGAACATATTGTAAAAGTACAGACCAGGCTTGCAGAAAATGGGCTTCTACCAGGGGTTCTGTCTCAATTTCTTATCTCCTCTGGGAGCTGTTCTCTGTGTGAACTGGAGTGTGTGGCTGCCAGCATTAGGGAACACCAAGCAGGACTGAGGCAGTGGTGGCAGTGAGCTCCCCTTCCCGTGCTGCTGGGAGGATGGCTTGGAGCGTGAAGCACAGGTGAGCTCCCCGGCCTGATAGGGGCTGCCAAAAGGCAGTTTCACAGAGACAGGAATACTGTAAGGGAATACCTAATTATGCATTAGGCCTCTTACAGTAAACAAATGAGCTAGAGACTGTCCCCTAAGTAGTCTAATTCCTATTGTATAAACTCACAAAGGAGTAGTGGTGTACAGTTCCTGCTTTTCCTTGATGTTCACAGGTGCTCCACTCCTAAGCTTGTTCTCAGCCTGAAATCCTGCTCTTTGGCCAGGTAGTCACTCTCTCAGCCTGTTAGATGTGAGACAAGGAGGGGGAGGATTGCTGTTTCCAGGGAAAGTAGGTCTCCTTGGCAGTGACTGTTTACCTGGGTGAGCCAGGGACAAGCTTGGGTGCCTGCCAGTCCATTCTGAACCTGTGATTTGGCAAGTGTGAGGCAGTAGGAGGGAGGGCACCCAGCAGGACTGTGGAGAAGCACACCTAACAGATCAGTTTGTCTGGCTGTGTCCTCTGGGTAGCTGGGGTCCAAGCACCCCTTTTCACATACTGACCCTGCTGTGGGAGCAGCAGTCTGCTGCAGAAGGGAAGAGTAGATTGGCAGCCTTCCCGGTGTTTGGCCCCTGGCAAGATGGTGTTTTCACGAGTGAGCTTGGAGAAACCCTTCCTTACAGAGGACTTGACAGCAATTTCAGTGGCCAATCAGGAGCAAACTTGCTTTCGCTTCCAGCATTGTGTAGTGAAAGGCAGCCCAGCTCTCCAACAGCCTCATCTTCTGTGTTCTCTTTCTGGCAGCTTCCACCTCTTTGCCTTGAAATATGTCTTGTGATCCTCCTTTTGACCAGAGAGTAAGAGCAGGCTGCTGCGGGTGACATGGCTCTGCTCTGTGGTTAGCTGCAATTGCTGGCCACATCTGAGAACAGCCCATGCTTCAGCTTTTTTCTGACCCATTCTCCAAACAACTTGCTTTTCTGCATCATCCTGGGGTTTCTGGAGTCTCTCTGATAACCCCTGGTTTTTAGTTGGAGGCTTCAGGATTATTTTTTCTTTCATAGCTTCTCAAATGCTCCTGAGGTCCTGCTGACATTGTCGGTTGACTTCCAGTCTGGCATGAAAATGAGCTGAAATATCCACTCTCTTCTTTTTGTTGCTGGGTGCTCAGATTGTTGCCTGCCTCAGCTCTTACTTCTCTGTGGAGACCCCGGAGACAGAGGAAAAGGGCTGCGCAATGACCTCTGTGTAAGCAGAACAGGGGACAGAAGTGACCACCTAACAACTAATAGTGACAAATGTTGTGGGGAGAAGCACTGTCTGTTTTTGTTTGAGTAAGGACAAGGAGACATTTATAGAGGAAGGAAAGCACAGTTAAAGCATATTTAATATTCATGTGAGCTTAAAAGCCCATAAATGTTTATAATCAAATAGGTAATTCAAGTTTACTGAATTATACCTTCAACAAGGAGATGCTGCAAGCCTAAGGGCTTTGTGACTGCTTTGTAGATGGTGGGTGGACTTTGGTGAGGTTATTACAGTATTGACTTGATGGATTTGCTAACAGCGTGGGTAATCCTGTCTGGCCTCAGTCAAAGCAAAGCTAAATAAATAAATAAATAAATAAGGGAAGTTAAGAAACTAGTGCCAGCTTGTGGTATTGGCTGAGTAATCTCAAACAGCCATAAATATCTTGTAGCTTTTAAGTTATAGAAATATATGATGAGGAAAAGGAAGATTTCATTCAGCAGACAGGATAGTGGCAGCCAAGAGAATTAGTTTACATTTTTATTAGGCATTCTCATTAAGGGAATGGGAGGGCAGGATTTATACGCTTCCTGTCTCATAAGGCTTATATGGGATGTTTCAGTACTGAGATGCTTAAGCATCTCAAACTAATGAAAAGATCATTTCTGGGCTCTTGAACTGCTTTATAGCTTGTGATAGCAGAAAAGATGTGTTTATTTCAGGAAAGATTGTTTAACTGGTAGAGAAATGTGTTCTTGAGCACTGCTGGAGCAATATGCCAGCAGTTGTCACGTGCATATGTAACACAGTAGCTGAATAGTGGATCTAATCTGTTTACCAAGAAAGCAAATAATAAGATTGTGGGTTTTTCCTTTGCTCCAAGCAACAATGAATTAACCTGAAGAGATTTTGTTTCTTATCCTAAGAGATTGTATCTTATTCTGAGAGACTTTGTATCTTACTTGGAGAGATTGTAGACATTCTGGGAGACAGCTTTTTCTGTAAAACAAATACTGAATCTGAAAAAATTATAAACTAATTTTTATCTAAAGCACTGGCGGTCTGTTTCATTTTCAATTTTATTGCCTCTTTTTACACTATTTATTAATTCATTAGCTATACTAATTCATTGGTTATACATTATTAATGTTAATTATTGTTAATTGTTAAATGTTAATTATTAATGTTATTTAATCAGCTATACATTAAGGTATACTTCATATGTATGCATTTTTAAATAAAAGCACAAATTGCTGTCTTTTTATGAATTTTGAATTAAGGACATTAATTCTTACTGGTGTATCTTGTATTTAAGTTTTTGATGTGTAACACAATATATTGTTTCAAAGCAACTCTGCTAACTTTAGTGGCTTTAGCCAAGACTCAGACAAGACTGAGAACAGAATTTGGTCAAAGGAAGGCTGAATATGCTTGTTAATTTTAATTGCATAGTCAGCAAAATGTTTCCAGTACCAACTAAATATACCAACCATTACATACCCTGCATACATCCTGTGAAAAGCTACAGATTAAAATAACTTTGCTGAAATCTTTTCAACCTCCTCCATTTAATTTGAGGGTAACATCTAACCAGAAAGCATTTAAACAGAAAAATGTCCTGAGTTTTGGATTTTCATTAGTCTTTATTGCCTTCCTCTCTCCTGCCCTCCTGCATGTCCTGGATTTGCAACTAAAAGCCATTAACAGCTCAAGAGCTAAACCTGCTCATCAGACTGACACAGGCCGTGACTAGTCCAGCCTGAAGCTGAGAAATCACCTCTTCTCCCTTGCATCCCTGCAGTTCCCTGAGATCTAGTCAAGGTCTCTTATAAATCTTCAGGAAAGAGGAGAATAGGATATCCTCCTGTAGTGTGTTGTGCATAGAATGTTCCTAAACTTGTTCCAGCCAACATAAACTCTCTCTCTTTAGGAACAGAAGGTAATACTGTGTTTATGATGATCTCATTTATGATTTTAAGGCTCTGTTTAGTTGACCTCTTGCTGCTGACATTTGTAACATTTCCCAGATAATAAAACTGAGCCACTGTCTGACTTTCTGTAACCACTGAGAGAATGGTCCTCTCTGCCCTGCTCTTCTCCACCAGTTCTCACGGATCCAGGCTCCTCAGCAGCCATGTGAATTCTCACTCCCAGTCTGGATCTGAGCACACTGCCTTTGTTTCAGTTTTGGACATGCTTTTGTACACTGCTCTTCTAAGTAAGAATCAAGATTGCATCCAGCTGCTCCAGACTATTTGAATTTTTTGAAAGCATGTTTGTCCTGGAACAGCCCCGTTGAAATGAACAGAGGAGTAGGACATGCCAAGTGTATCCTTGGCAGCTCTGAACAAATCCCTGCCTGATAACATGTTTTGGTTTGTTGTTCAACAGCGGAGTGAGTTTATTGAAATTTCAATGATCATAATTAGGTTTAAAAGTTAACGTTGTGTCAGCATGCAGAAGAGAAGTTTAATGTTATCATGGAGTCAGATTTCAGACTTGGTGTTGCTTGTTGCTGTGTGTGTGGTACTTCTGCCAGGACAGTGACATCTGTAACCTCTCCTTCACCAGGTATTCCTATCTAAGGTCAGTAACAGGTCTAGTATAGGCATCTTGTCCATTCTTCTGGTGCAGGACATATGGGGGCAGAAAGCTGAGGCAACAGCACTGACCCCTTTCCAGACAGACTTTTCTTTCTTTAAAATCCCATGTGAGTATCTTCATTTGATGACTCTTCCTTGGAAAGCACCAAGTCAGCTGATACAGTCGGGTTTACTTTGTCAAATAACCAAATTACTTGCCACCTCAGCAGAGTTTATTTTTGGTGTTTCTGAGGAAAGTATGAATCGAAAGCTACCACATAGAGTTTGAGGGTGTAGTTTATGGGCATTGGGTCTTTCTGGGGTTTTGCTGTTGTTTAGTTTTTGTTGTTACAACACCCATGGGGCCTGTTGAAGTCTGGAGGTGGTGGTTGACCTTGAAAACTCCTCTCAATTACAGAGTAGGGCACAGCCCAGAGGCCTGGATCAATAAAACACCATATAGATAGCTTTAACTTCTCAGCATTACCTGTCTTATGCCAGGCAGGAAAATGGATTGATCGTGCATTCAGATACAAGCTGGCTTGTTTCCAGACTTCATTCATGGAGTCACCATGGACAAGGCCTGCTCATGCCTCCCTCAGCCACTGGTGTGTCATATATTCCCACAGCAGAGCCGTGTGTGGCACTGAGGTGAGTTTTGGGAAAAGCAACTGTAATCTTTCTCTGTTTTATTTATGTGCACCACACATTGGTGGAGTTTTTCTGCTGCTCTTACTTCCTTACTAGTTACTTGTTTGTACGCTGGAGCCTGATCGTTCTTGAAGAATTCAGTTGTGGTTCAGTAGCTGTTCAGAAATCCATGAGAGTATTTTTGTAGGTTTTAACTGTGTTTTGTGTGATTTGCCAATGTGTCTTCTGTGAGTGTGACTGTGCTGCAAGATGGATATCCAGCCTCAGGCTGGTGAAGAACTTCCTTTGTCTATCAGGGAGAGCTGGTTTAGGTTAGACATGCCACTTCTGGCATCATTTTGTGTCTTATTCAGTAACACAACTATATTTTGAATGTAAGTCCTCAGCTAAAGTAAAAATACAGTGTTTGAGAAAACTAAATCCAAAGTAAGCATGTTTCTGTTGTTTGTGTGTTCATTAAAAACGGTTTACATTTACAATGTTATTTTTTGAGATAGAGGGAAGATGAGATTATACCTTTACAGATGAAAGCCATTATCACTGGTGGGAGTCTGCAGAATAAATTATTCAGTCCTTTGTCTTTTTTTGTGATTATTTGAGTATTAACATGCATTGTCTCAAGCTCTGATTTAGCTACCAGTTGAAGAAAAGTAACATTAGTGTCATGTAGCTGAAAGAAACGCAGGGGCAGGGAAACAGCCTCTTGTGCAAGACAAGTGTGTAAAAGGTAGAAGTCAAGGGACTGAGAGCAAGAAAGTAACATCTCAGGGTGTTTGGCTGAGAATTACTGTGAAGAAATCAGGATTTTTTTTATGCCTTATCAGTTTTAAGCTTTCTTAGAGAAAATGAGGGTTCAGAGTGCTAAGCTTGGAAGGAGTGTAGCTGCTGCTGCTTGGATAACTTTACAAATGTCCAGGTGTAAAGCAATTGAAAATCTGAATACGCATATGTATTTTTATGTTAAGCAGACTTCTTGCAGTATCTCTAAAACAGTGCATACAACTGTCCTGTACTGTACAATCTCTTTAAATTTCTATTTGTTTCTCAAACTGAGAATGCTGGTTTTACCTGTTTTGATGTGCACTTAATACATCCTGTAGTATTTTATTTCTTATATATTTGCCCCATTCTTATGTTATGACATTGGCATTAGTTTGATGTCTTTTCTAGAAAAAAAGCCAGCCCCACTGTTCTCCAAGGATTTTTTTTTTCCTTATGAAGGTTAATAATTGTATAACATGTAATTCCTTTTAACACTGGGACTATCTTCTTCATAAGTCTTTCAAGGGATGCTAGTGGTGCACTTGGCTCAGCGTACAAGCCATAGATGTTCTTGAGTATTTTGGTGTTTTGACTGGCAGGAAGCTGGGCACAGACAGTTTGCACTGTAAGTTATAGATACAAAACATTTGTCTTACTGAGGTGGTGTCTCTAAAATTGGGAAAATTTATTTAAGGTGGAGTATATAGTCAGGTAGTTAAAGGGAGCATCAGGAAGTTGTAGGAGGGTTTAGAATTAAAATTGTTGTGTAACTTTGAATTTAGCATTACCTAGTTTATTAATATTTAATCATCTCTAATATTTTCTTGTAATTTTTTTTGTCCTTTTCTAGTCTTCACTATGGAAATATTTCTATATTAAAGCTTGAATATTTGAACTATGAGAAGGCTGGAAGTGTACGGTCTGCAGAAGTGGTGCATTAGTTTTGTGGACCTAACTTGTCAAAATTCATCAAATAACAAGTAGATAAAGGTGAGAGGAAGTTAGTGTTTGAAAGTTGCGATTTTTTTTCTGTTATCTACTTTCTGATGACAAATAGACAGCTAGTTTAGTTTATTTGTGCTTGGCATATGAGTGTACCATGTTGTTTGGCTACGACCCTTATCAATACCTGCTTCACCTTGTTCCTTGTCTCTGTGATCCATAGCTTGGAGCTGTGCCTGGAGACCATTCAAAAGCTAAAATCCAGCCTGTGACAGTTTGTTAGGCTGCACTTTATTGGAAGTGCCAACAAAATAGCCTCCTGGCTTTTATATGGGTTTGAGGGTGGAGCTTGACCTTCAGAGCATTACAGAACTTCAAGGCTGGGATGTTTGCGAGATGGTTCCTCTCTGCTCCATACCGACTGCCTGGGAGGTCTTCCAAGGTGTGTCCCAATGGCATCCTTTTCTGTGCTCCACAAAGTTCTCCCATCGCATTGCAGATCTGATCAGAATTTGTAACTCCAGGGTAGCTGAGCTAAGTGGGTTAGTGTATGACTGTGTAGGCAGTTGATTTTTAAGTGACTAACATAATTCTTATTCACAGGAAGGCTTGGCATAGTCACTTAGTTGATCTGAGAAGCACAGAAATGACAATCTGCAGAGTATGTATAAAGCTTTCAAAATGGAAGAAAGAGAGAAGCGTCATCAAAAATAGAGCATCGTGATATGTTCCACTTCATAGTGCTAATCACTGTCTCCATACCTTCAGTGGTTTAGTGCCTTGTATCAAAGTGGGCTACTGCGTCTTCCATGGCTCAAATGAGTCAGTGGTTAATGAGGTCATGCTGGATGCAGGAGGTTTCTCCAGGTCAGATCTTTAAAGGAAGGTGCCTGCTCTGAAGTGTTTGAGAGGCATGTTGGAGTGTTGTAGATTGATTGTTTCAGAGCATATTAGGAAATCTATCTTTTTACAAAACCACACTGGTAAAATTGCTTTAATAATGATTGAAATTTTTTAACATTTACAGGAAAGAACTCATAAGTGTTTAGGGCATTCGGGATACCATGGGGAGCCAAGAGCCATGGAGGAAAACAGTGTAAATATTTTCTTTATCTTTAATACACAAAGACATAGGGTGGGCTCCTTGGAGCTGACAAGAGTGACTGTTCTCATTGAATGCAAGGAAAGCATATGGAAAAAGTCAGAAATTACTGGTTCATCACTTCAGCATTGACTGTCATCAGGAGAATAGTACCAGATTTTGCAGTACTTCTCTTCATAGAATATATTTTAAATAGTTTTTTGCTGTCGCATCAGGAAAAAAACCCCAACATTGTTGCTGCCCTGGCATTGCACTTTTGGCTCCTGCATGGCAAACCTGTGTGGGCCTCGAGTTCTTCATAGTTATGCAGTTCAGGAGCAGCACTGTTGTTCAGGTGCTGCAGCCACACTCCTGCACATGGGGGCAGCTGTACTACCCTGCTGTCCTGAATTCTTACACATGAATGAGGCCTCTTGCTTCCTTTCTTCCGAAGGCACAGGGGATGTAACATGTATTAGAAGGGGCCAGTCATTTCTGAGTTTCGCTACTTGGGAGCTGTGGCCACACTGGCGATGGAGGGATCAGATCGTTCTGCTCCTGCCAAAATGCAGCTTCATCTAACCACAGTCCTCCTGGATAGTCATACACATGTGAACACAGCCTCTGTGTCTATGTTTGCCACTTCTCTTTTTAGCTACAGAGGTTTTGTACTTAATACTAGAGTTTGCGTGCAACAGCAGCTCAAATGAACATTGTGATTTAAGTGTCACTTGGTATGGGACATAGCTGTTTCTTCGGTAATCAGACTTAATGTTCCTAAATGGTTTTGATTAGCATCTGCTGAGAACAATGTTTTAGGTACTTAAATTAGTATTTTGGAGCATGGAAAGATACTACTTGTAGCAGATGATCTTCAGCTACCAAGAAGTACAATGTATTTTAGGTTAATTACCTAAAATGCATGCATCTGAATACTTTTGAAACTGTGTGCTGAAAAAGGTTATTTATTTTTATACCATGTAATCTACAGCATCCACAGGGTAGAGTTTGTACAAAATAAAAGCGATGGTACTGCTTCCAGTTTTAATCATGACAGAGTCGTTCCAGAGCAGGTGGCATCCAGCAGTCTGAGTGTTTTGCCCAAGGTGAAAGTTCTTGCTTTGTTTCCTTTGTCCAAAAAGATTTAAATAAAGCACCTCTGATGTTAAACAGGATGTTCCCACTGTACAACTAACAAAAAGAGCTCTTGGCCCTGGGCATAGGACACTTTCCCAGGTATTTCAGAGTCATCTTTCCTTTGGTAGCACAGTGAGAGCATGGTCAGGCATTTGCTTCGCAATGAGCTGCACCTACAGTTACCAACCTTCTGTGTTGGTTCAAACCCCCCTCAGCTCTACCAGCTGAAGGATTCATGTGAGTGGGATCTATGTTCCTGCTTCAAACCAAATCCATGTGGTTTCTTGGTATGCATCACACTGAAATAGGTTATATCAAACTGAGTCTCCTGTGCCAGCAGCACTGCAGGAGCAGAAATATTCAACCAACTCTTCACTCTTCATCTTTTTCACTGTATTCCCCAAGAGGAGGAATGCTCAGTGCTCTGCAGAGTATCTCTGCACTGTCACCAACACTTATTTGGAGTAAAATTTTGTGGGCAGAACTGTTGCATGTGAATTGGTCCACTTCTCTTTTCAGCCCCCTGTAAGGCTTTCCTTTAAGTTATCCTCAATAAGCACAGCATTTGAGTGGCCATATGTTTGGCAAAATACACAGATAACTTACAACTGTTGTTTGTATTAATTTTTGTAGCTCTGGAGTTATTTTAAAAACACTGCCTAAAGGACTTCTAGAATTAATAAATTTTCACATAAATCTGGATGTGCCTGTGCTTTTGCTCACATCTCCAGAAAAGTGCATTTAGTCCATTAGTTTCCTGCTGAAGTGTTAACATTGTAGGTTGTTTATTAGGAAAGAACAAAGAAATCCCACCTTGTTGAAAATTTGTTACACAAAAATAAGGATGAAAAGGTTCCAAAAGAGCTGATGCTAAGCATTGCAAACTGGATGAAGTTGTGCAGATTGGAAAGATTTACAAGACATCTGGTAATTAGCTCCCAGCCCCTGTGGAGTCCTGCCCTGCAAAAGCTGCCACTGCTTGTGCTGGAGGGGGAACAGGAGGGGGATGAAGCATAACCCTGAAAAGCTAAATCTTTGTGTTCACAAATCGTCAGTGGGCTATTGAAGAGTCTCAGAGTACCCCTTAGGAAAACTACCTCCAGCGTTTCTCCCTTTGCAGGGTTGTCTTCTCTGCTGGTATTTTCTTGGTGCAGTGGGGAGGAGGAACAAACTATCAAAGAGTTCTCTATGGCTTTCCCTGCCTGAGCCAATCTCTCCGCCTGCCCTGCACCAGCTTGCTGTGACCTCCAGGGACTGCACCACAGCTGAGAATTGCTGCTGTGAGACTGGCTGGTTACCTCCCCCTACCCAGCCCAAAATGCCAGGGATGCTTGGCACTGCTGTTAGAGCCAGGCACCTGGTGAGGAACCTTCTCCAGGGAAGTGAGGGAGCACGCTCGGGTGCAAGGGACCCAGAGCCAGGCCAGAGTTTGGTCTTTTCATTATTATTATCGTTACTGTTGTTATAGCTACTGCTCCTGTTGCTACTACTGTTATTTTCCAGCACTGTTTTTTTTAAAGTTTCATTAAGGAAGATTTAAGCAAGAGAGAAAACTTGCCATTTGAATTAGTTTTGTAAGCTGTCTCTTGGAAGCACCTATCTACACCCTGGTTGTAGGACAGGTTTCTGTGGGGTTTCTGAAGTTCAGGCATTACTTGTCAGAGACTTGGGAGACTATTTCGGTACCCTGTTCTGACCCTTACTGTGCAGTCACTTTTATCAAGTTATTGTCCTGTCATGTTTATTATTCCCTCTGTAAAACAGAATATTGATCATCTTAAATATCTGCAGTAAAAATGGTTAAGATAAAATTGTATATTTACTACTAGTTCTTTTTTTGTTTGTTTGTTACAAGTATTTAATCATCTAAGTATCAGTAATCAATCCCACAAGGCTAAATACTAGAAACAATGTTTATCCTTTCAGCCCTGAATCTGTTAAGTACTATGAGCAAACCACCTGTCTTAAGTTAATTTTTCTAGTAATGTTGTACATTAAAGTTAGGCATTTGCAGCAAAGAAAAAGCTTTATTGAGATTAGTTATCAGAAAGGACATTATTTTTCCTAGATTGCAAGTATAAGCCAATGTGTGGTTAATGGTGTTCATTAAATTATACTGACTGGGAATATGAATGAAGTGGAGTTATGTATCAGTATATAATATTAGGACATGTTGGAAGAGATTATACTTAATTTGTATATAACTGATGAACTTTGCAATGGTAGGCATTAAGTGTATTCTTTCTTCTGCTAAATCATGCCATATAACCTGAAATGAGAACCATATGCAGTCTGAGCCTTTTCTTCTTAAGATCACAGCCATTCCATGTCTGTGTTGTAGCAGTATCTGATTCCTGAATGCAGTGCAGCTGGTGCTGCACCCTGAGCTATTGGAAAGAAGGATTTAGGGCCCAGGGTCAGTGCTGTCCAGGTGCTTTTGATTTGCCTGAAGTCTGAGTTGCTGTATCTACTGCAGGCAGGGAACAGCCACTCTCCGAACAGCTGCTTCGAATATGGGCTGTGGGAGAAAATTACTTTTCTTGGAAGGAAGTTGCAGCATATCTTAGTCCAGTGGTTCCAGTAGCCCAAGGTCTGCAGCAGAGTTCTGTACAGCTCACAAATTCCTGACCTCCTCCTGAGCAGTGGCAGCTCCCTCACAGGCAGGGTACAAAGCCCAGCTCCCAAGGCTAACCCAAACAGCCTCTGCTCCACACACTGCAGATGCCTCCATGGAGAATGTTTGCTTTGAAGAGTTACTCATTAAATTAATATTGTTACAGAGAGCAGCAGTTAGGCTGGATCTGACTTTTCAATAAACAGATTTTACTGAGTGAGACTTGTTTCACTTAGATGTTTATTGACTTTTTTCCCCCCTAAAATGGTTATTATTTTCACATTTTTCTTCAGTGAAGTACACCTTTGTGGAGTAAAAGGAATTATATCAGACATTGATTTCTGTGTATTTGTATGCATGATGCTTTCTCTATTCCTTTGAATTGCTGTGCTTCTGGAACTAAAGCTGGTATTCACAGGGGGTTTTAATGTTTTTTATCCAGAAATTACATTTATATATTCTCTGTACCAAGTGTTGCTTCAGCTGTCTCCAGTTCTGCAGTATACAAAACAGATTCTTATCCCCAGCTGCTTTTATTTTGAAACTTCAAATACTCATATTCTACTAGTGAAGTGTACATTGCTGGGCTGATGTTTTAGCACCTAAATCAAGCCTACCCTGTGCTCAGTACAGGGCGGTTACTGTGCATGGTGTTGGGTCACTCTGCAACTTACCTACTAAATGAACAGAGTAGAATGGTGAAGAACAGAGAGATGATCCTGAGCCACTACTTTATAAATAGAACACTGCAGATTCAGGATTGCTCTCAAGTATAATTCCAGCGTGTTTTAGGCCGATTCAAGCTGAGCTGCTGCAGCCCTCCACTTCTGTCCTACTCTGCTGCAGCAGTTCTTGTGCTGATGGCATCCATGCCAGTCTGCAGCCAGCTGCTGCTTCAGGAGTCCTGGCAGCCATCACTGCTTACTTCTCAACAACTTCTCAATTTGGAATGAGATTCCACAAGCACCACTACAGAGTCAAGGGAGGGGAAGGAGTAAGAGGATGGGTCTGGTTTTGCTGGGATTCATTGGTTGTGGGACAGCACCAGTCACCTTGCACTCTGGTCTACTGGAATGTGCTATACCCTAGAGATTTACTTTATGCATTCAGATTATCAAAAGCCTGTTTGCAGAATTGTTTTGATGAAAATATAAAGGTAAAAAAAAATTCTAATATCAAATCATAGGTTAGATATACAAAAATTGTCAACAATTAAAAAACTCCTGCCCTGCATTGAATGTGAAACTTTCATTATTTTGCCTTAAGCAGAATTTAAAGCTCATAGCCAGAGTTCTGATGTTCATTTCCAAGCATGAATCTTTTAGGGGGAAAATAAAAATTAAAATCATCGACCCTCAGTGTAGGAAATTTTTTTAACCAGTGTGGAGACCAGACTAAGGACAGGCCTCCTGAACATTGGACTGTTGTGCTGAACAGGGTTATTGGATTTTGGCTAATCAGGTTCATGCCACTTCGAAATGAGTAACTGCTTTCAATTCTGGATAGTCCACATATTTGGAAAGGAGCCAGACTTGAGGAGGTATCTGTATTGCATGTGATGTGGGGAAGGCCTTGGTATATAAACTGGGAAAGGACAATTTTTTTTTTTTATTTTATTTTATTTTATTTTATTTTATTTTATTTTATTTCTTAGAAATATAGCACAAATAGCCTTTTACTAGTTACAAAGATTTCCATTAGAGTTTTATGGTGTCAAGTTAGGCATCTGACACAGGGAGCTACAGCACAGCATTTTCTGGTTTGTTAGGCTGTACAGCCTGATGTGGAAATGGATAAAGACAAGGGAAGAAGTATTTAAAAGTAATGACAGAATTGCATTTGGGAGAAAGTCTGTACTAGATGGTTAGGAAGACTGAACCAAGAGTTGACTTAGATGATGAAAATACAGACTTTGAAAGAAAATATTCAGTGGTAGCTACATGTTACCATTCAGGAAGTTAGTGTGAAACAACTAAAAGTGCAAAAATAATAGGCGTGAGCGAATGGTCATTAAATCCCTGCCTAAGTGTTTCTTACTCAAAGTGTTAATGGTGGTACTGCAGGCAGCCTGTCTGACTGGCTGGTTTTGTCCGTTATCTACTTCTGTGCTGGAACTTTTTGGCTGAATTTGAAAGCTAATTTTTTAGAGGAGTGGGGAAAAGGCAACTCTAATTGTATTGCTGTGAAGTGGTGGAGAAGCCCAGTCCTGGACATCCTGGAGGCAGAGGAGGAATTTCCCTGTGGGAGTGCCAGACAAGTTGGGTGTTCATGTTCTTGACAGGTGGATACACCCACATGTCAGTGAAGGAGACTTCTCAGCAATTCTGTCTTTCCTGGTCCTTCATGAAGTACCTGAATAAATTGTATTCTGTAAATTGCACTTTATCATCTTACAACATTAGAAGAAAGTTTTTCCACAACATTAATGCCATTCACAAGTTTAATCACAGATTCTGCCTTTCGGCTTGAATTATCAGATGGTGGTGATTCTCTGATTCACTAATGTGCTTTCTGTCTTGAAAAGCACAGAGGTGTTCAGAGGTGTTCCTTTCAATTTTTGGATGAAGGCACCTTCCTTAGAAAACTTAGGAAGTCTTGTTGAAAATATTGGTAGGAAAGCCTAAACTGTATTTCTCAGTGTCACTTAGCCTTTTGACCTGAAGATTTTGCAGTGAATGATGGAGGTGACTGGTGTGTAAAACACATGGATGTCACAAACCCACTGAATGAGCTGCTAACCATGTAACCTTAGTCTGGTGGGCAAGGGGTGGTCTGGGATTTGAAGATTTCCATTACAGTCATACTCCACAGCACACATTTTCTGGATGGCATTAGGCAGGTGACCTTGTGTCTGAGTGCCTCCATTTTGTATTTGTGGACAGAAGCCTTGGACTAAGGCTGCACAATTTCTCAGGTACTGTGTGATTCTTTCAGTATGAATTGCTAGAATTGGTATGGAGGCTAAACATACTGAAGAACAGAATATATGTGTATCCCAAATGAGGGTTTTTTTATGTTAGGGAGTCAAGAAGGATCCTCTCTCAGGGAAGAAAAACAGAGTTTTCCATGTTTGATAAGTCCACTTTCATCAGTAATTTTGAGTGGAAGGAAGATGTGAACTGTGTACCTGCTCGACAGATTTCTTCAACAAAGTGATTTGGCCATAGTACAATTTGAGTTTTATACTAACAGCAAGAAAATAGTATGTTTTGACACTAGTACTACTGGTGTTTCAACACTGATAGCAGGGAGCTGATCTTTTATCCTAAATTACAGCTTTGTTATTATAAACACATGGCAGAGTATCAGGAAATGTTTCCCTTCAGAGATTGTCCTGCTCTGTGTTTTAATAGGTAGTGAAGATAATTTCTACTGTGTAGACATGTGAGAGGGAGGGACTTCTATGCAGATTTCAAGTTACTTAAAATAAACCAAATGTTCAGCAGGAACTGTCTTCATACCTGTGAGTCCTGAGATTTCTGTTTTCAGAAACAACTCCTGTTTAGTAAACTTTTTGGTGTATTGCCTGGGTACAACTCCTTTGTCAAGAGCAAAGACAGAAGCAATTTAATATTTTTTGTTCCATGGTTTAAATTCAGTATTTCTGTTGTAATTTAGCAAACTATGTTCAAAAGAAAAATTACAGGAATTCTGCCTCCATAATTGGCTAGGGTTGTTCTGAAAGCTGGAAAGAACCTGAGCAGATTTCTAACAGCAGCAAGAAAGGTCCTAGGAACTTGAAGGAATACAAGGAGGAAAGTAATGTTGAACTGTTGTTAATTAATTTAATAGGGCTTTTGCCAGTGAAAAAACTGTCAGCTTTCCAAAATAGAATACTTGGGTTATCTATGTATTACAGCTTTGATGGAAGTAGAAAATTATTTGTTGCTCAGCCTCCTTTGGTATTCTTCTACTCATGGCAAGTTTAGCATTGGAGGTTCTGTTAGTCAAAACCATATCTTTGTCTTTAGGGTGAGCAGTAACAGAGCTGCACTTGGGTTCCCCTGATGGTACAGTTGGGTGTGAACCACAGACAGCCACATTATACTCCAGGCCAGAGCAGCAGACTAACGTTTATGCCCTACACTGACTACGGAAGGGTAATGATAACTGATTAAGCACAAAGCTAATCCATTGATGTTTTTCGAATGTGTGGTTTGGCCAAGTTAGTATAGGTTGGGTCAGCACTTTGCTTTGAGAGTAGCCACACTGCTTTTGATCTGGTAGGAGAAGCCCTCAAGTTGGATTTGCTTCCCATTGAACCGTGTCCTCAGGCACAAGCCCTGCACGGCTTTGCAACGAGCTGAATTATCCGGGGACCTATGAGTTAAAAGTAGGTTTATTTTTTTTAAAGGGTAGTTTCTAGGTTTCAATATTAAGGGCATGATAGACCTTAGGGAAGTGACAGAAGAAAAGGTTTGTACAGTGATATACACCCTGTGCATCCTCATTTCCGCAGAGCCTCTGGGGATCTGCTAGATGCAGTAAATAACCTTTTTCAGCAAGCAGATGTAACAGGTAGTTCAGTGGCAGGTAAAAGAAGAACAGTTGTAGCTATATAAAGAACACAATAGACCGAAACCTTTTCTTTGTAAACACTGACATGTAACCTGTAAACCTTAATAATAGCGAGCACCTTATCAAAAAGTGTTTTCGACATGGTTTTGATACATTGCTGTAGACAGCCCACATGTCCAACCTTAGAAAAATGCTGTAATCCTAAAACTAGCGCTATACTTGTGGGTCCTTCCAGTGAAACCAGTATGCTTTCCGTGTCTAGAGGATGTGCTACCCAGATTCTGTAAGCAGAGGTGCTTAGGCACTGGTGCTGATAATACGAATGCTGAGAATAAGTACTCCAGAGAGCCCTGTAAACGAGGCATTGAAAGATAAAGAAAATGGAAATTGCTGTCCATGCTTGTCACAGGCCACAGAACTGAGAGCCACCCACGAATGTATGCCTTTTAATTGATTTTCATTTCCTTTCTTGTACTCTGTAACCAAAAATACTAGAGTGCCTCCACACTTCGGAAAAGAAGATTAAGAAAAAAGGGCTAGTGAACAAATTTTTTTCAAAATGTTGAAAATATCCAAGCAAGAAAATTATCTGAGATCTTTCCATTCCCATGTTTAACATTAAAGTACAACTACTGGTAAGTGATTTGTGCTCTCTCCAGGCTTCACTAAGTAACTCTCAGACAAGTTGCACTAGACAGAGATCCTTTGGTGAGATTATTTTTTGTTCTTTAATTACCAACAGCATGACAGTGTGGATCTGTAGCTAGATAAAAAGCTACTGTACTGAAAGATAGTGTGTGAAAACAGAGCTAGACAACACTTTCTCACTGCATGGAGGGTGAGAGGGATTTTCTTAGGTACTAAGCTTAGCAGCTTGAGTTAGGAGCCTGGCACCCCCATGCAGTCAGTGAATAGTGGGTGTCACCAGAGGGAGAAGGGAGAACCTTGGTTGCAGGGAGTATTTAGATGCTCCTTATGCTGCAGTCATTGATCTCTCTACCATGATTGTCTGGGAAGTCTGAGGTGCAAACATCAGCATCCACACTAGATAACTGCATGGTAGATATGAATCTCCACCTCTGTGATAAGCTGAAGTTACCTGAGCTTGGGGCATTCTCCTTCCACTGGAAATGAGTTCATCAAGCTCAGAAGCTGAGATGGTGAGGCAGACAGACTCACTACAGATGGGATCTGTGTATTTGCCCGAATTGTACATGATGGTAGGATCTGTTGCAGCCCCGTTAGCCTCCAGTGACATGGTACTGAACTAGAATAATATCCAACAGCTGAAGTTGAGATATTGCTGTCCAAAACAAAGCTTTTCATGCTGGTAACATGCCGAGTGCCTTCTTTGCAGCATGATTTGTAAAAGTCAGTTTCTGAAGCTGTGTTGTGGATTTTGCAGAACTTCACTATGTATCATTATCAAGTGGATTTTTCAAGCGTAAAATTGTGGACCATACTTGAGGGCATTCCTTCTTCCTTTCCTTAGTACCTTCAGTTGAAATAAGGAAAATCAAAAAAGATATATTCTTCTCTTAAAGCACTTCACTTAAAAGTCTTAAAGTCCACTTCGGTTGCTGTAAAAATCATAATTATACTATTGTGACAGAGTTGTGATTGAGCAGTCTGTGAAGAGCTTCAGGAGTTTTACTTTACCTGAATCTCATTTTCAGATAAACATTTGGGAAGTATGGAGGTAACTCTTTCCTTACCTAACTCTCACTCCTGGTGCCCCATTTGGTTTGTTAGGTGCTGCCTTTGTGATGATCTTAGAGGTCTTTTCCGGCCTTTAATGGTTTTATTATTCTGCCTGCCTGGGTATCACATCCAAGGGCAGACCCTTTGAGAGGAGAATGTGGGAAAATATTCCACCACTTCAGTCTGTGCTATGTGGGCACCCCCCAACAGTTTACTTGAGATGTAGACCAGTACCTTTGGTGTTACCATATCAATGATGTAAGACTGTTTTAGGGTCTGACAGGCTTCACTGTTAGAAGCTTCCTAAAAACCAAACACACCTGCCCACCCCTAGTTGTATCCTGTTACAGACATATATTCTTTATCATAATAAAGCACAGCACAGAGTTAACATCAAATCTAGCTAAATTACATTTTCCTTCATCTTTTTTCTTCTTAATTACCCTGTCTCAGTACTATGAAGTTGCAATTCTGTCACCAAATTTAGAGCCCAGTGTTTCAGAGGAGTGCTGTTGACAGAAGCACATTTAGCAAGTGCAGAAAGCAACATGCTACAAGCATATCATGTACATTGGGAATTTCTTGTCCTAGTTTCTCATCCTGCAGCAAGTTCCAGATGAGCAGCTTCAATGCGTTTTGATTCAATAAATTGTAACAAAAGCTGAATTTGGATTTCTGTAACCACTGTGTCAGGAGTTACAGGCTTCTTGCTGGTGTGAACACTGTTGCAACCACGTCAGTGCTCATTACACTGTACTGGAAAAGCTGTTCTTCATCTTCATGAAACTTGAGAGCCAGGGTTCAGCGGAGTTAGGTTTGAAGGACCTGGTGTGAACTCGTGGGCCTCTCAAGTTTAGCCTCACATCTTTTCAAATTCACCATCTAAAGTCACACTTGTAATCTGTTCACTGGACTAGCTTGGCTAGAGCGTGGTTATAAATCCTTTGTCTTAGCTGGATCAGGTATAGATCCCTCAGTGAGGCAGCATAATGAATATTTACTAAGATGCAGCCAGTGAGCTTTATCTATTGTAAAAAATCAATGCAGCCTTAATGTATGAAGCAAACCCCCCTAATTTTGCAAATAATGTTTTGTCATTTCAATTAAATTGTGTTGTTATTTTATCTGAGATGTTTTTAGCCCATATTGTAAAAAATTAATCAAGTGGGGTTTTTACTGGGAATATGCTGCTGGTGCACTTACTGAATTTGTGATGTCCTGTTAGCCAATTTAGGAGGGCAGCAGGCTATTAGCCATGTGCTGCACAGGTGTGCTGTGTGGCTGAAATAGTGAAGTTGTCATCAGACCCATTGCTTCATCAAGACTTTGTGTTTTAAGGGACAGGAGAAAATTTTGGTCCATATAGATTCCATGGGAGAGTTCATAAAGAGCTGGGTCTTTCAGTGATGAAAAGAGGAGGGGAAGAAAACCATGGAATTTCCCCACTGTAGTGCTCTACCTGGGTGTTCTGTCCAGCGTGGCAGACAGCGAGGAAGAGACCTAGGCTGTCACTCATCACAGTTCTCAGTATTTAAGGTGAGATGCTTGAAGCCTATGCTTGCCATAGGACAGTGAGGGTCTTGAAACACCCGGAGAGCTTCTGGAAATAAAGAGCTCAAGTATAGCCCCTAGAAGTGCCTCCTGTGCCAGCCTCTTTAGTGCCCAACAGGGCAGTATTTCTAGTGGGTGTATCAAAGAAACAGAAAATTGTGGACTGAGTAAAGCTTTCTTATTCCCAGTTTCCAGCCTGAGGTTTTTGCTGGTTTCTGTGGGAATGGAGAAGTTAGGTTTGCCCAGGGAGAGGCAGTTCCCTCCTGGTGTCTTTCTGCAGCACTGAGGCAATGCTCTGTGGCGACGGCGAGTCAAAGGCAGTGACTTTCTTTTGCGGCTCGGTATTCAACCGAGGCGTGGCCTGAGACAGGACTGACTATGCTCAGCCTCCAGTCATCCAAGTGGGTGTAACCCCACTGTCCTGCCCTTGTGGAAATCACTGCAGAGGCTGAGACTGCCATGAATAGCTCTGGTGTCTACTGCTGAGTCAGTCTGTGGGTTTGTTTACTTCCAAAAGAGATTACTTCGGTATGTATACAGAAGGCAAAGTGGACTATGGCTGCCTGAGAACGATCCCCAGTGGAAATACGCAGGTTGTAGAAGCCAAGTATGGTGTCTTGTGTCTCCTCACACCAATAATATAGCAACTGCAGGGATTTTCAGACTGCTAGTGAGGCGGGGGTATCTTTTACACCACTGGAAGTGAGACACCAACTGTTAAATAGAAATTTCACGAACCTCATTCAGATGTAATGATTTAACATTTTAAAATTTTCTCCTTTATCTGAGTGCAGTTACTGTTACACCTTTGTGTTTCTGTTGACATTGCAGAAATGTTTCCTCAGCAGTTAGGATGTAGTTTAAGCACGGTGTTTTCTTCCTCCTGCAAGGTTGGGACCTTGTAACCTTTGCCATGTTACCACTCGATCCTTTTATGTGTTGGTGGGGTAGTGGCAGCTTACAGCAGACAGCAACGGGCAGAGAACCACTGCACTTGGCTTGTGGCTACCAGCTGTTGCCTGCCATGCTCTGACTCGGGAAGGGAGCACCAGAGAGTTTGGCAACAGGCTGGTGCCACACTTAGTTGTGAGTGATTCGCTGGGCTGAAATATAGAACTGATTTAATTCATTATTTCATTATTGTGATTGAATTGCACCCAGTTGTTAGAGGTGTAGGAAAGAAAGGTACCTGACACACAGGGCAGAAGCACTAACCTCTGCATTAAACTATAAAGCGGTCATTAGGATATATAATGCTGAAATTGAATTGCTCCATGGAAATTTGGCTTTTAAGCACAATACTAATTAGCTATATGCTTGATGATTGTCAAGAATTAATTGAAACATTTCAGTGGCCTGTGTGGGGTTTAAATATTGTCATTATTGCCCCAATATTTTCAGTTCTTACACTAATTGCTTTTTAGGGAGCATGAATAAAATTGTCTTCTGGAGCAACAGATGGTACAAATGGTTCATTATATCACCAAAAATGGACCTCTCTGCTTCTGGATTTCCCTCTTTTCATAAAAATTGTCTACCATATTCCTCCCACTTTTGCGCATGCTTTGCAAATAGAAAGGTAAGATGAGTGATTTTAGACCCAAACTTTATTTTGACAGCATTTGTACTTTTTCTTTCCTAGCTGTGCTCTGGAGACCAGCACTCCATTGTTACCAACTTCCATTCTGGCAACAGGAAAATAGCTACAGCTTCATCAAATAATTTTTTGTTTTTAATTAAATAGGATGTCAGCCAAATTCCATAATTATTTTGTCCTGTTTATGAAAGACCTGCAACATTTGGTACATGAAATGTCTAAAAGATAAAAACATCCTGGAAAATTATGAATTGAAAGGGAATTGATAATCAAAATCAGCTTTTGGTTTTTCTTCTCAAGTCTGATTTTAAAGTAAAAATAGCTCAGTTCTTGGTGTGGGGATTGCAGATGCATAATGCAGACTGCTCGTATTCCTTGTCTCTGATGATTGTCTCCATATTTGACTACATAGTAAGGATGAATGTCCAACATGCTGTGTTACAGACTGCAAACATATGTATGACAAGTATGTGAGGTGACGTGACATAGAAAGAGCCTTAACACTTGGAGGGCTTGCAGGGAGGCTCCTCTCAGTGTTGAGCAATTCCAGAATCCACAAACTCCCAGCCTACAGTGGGATGTCATGCCCTGTCACTTGCTTCATGTGCAATCACATATGACAGTCCTGTGTGCCTGTTCCTTGGGACCACAGAAGGAGAAGGATGGGGGCACTTAACCATGTGTCTGTGAGATGTAGATGGTGCCTGGGAAGCTGCTGAGGAGGGGAGACTTGAAAGGATCTTTTACAATGCTGTGTTACTGACTTACCTGCATAGATGTGATGAATCTACCACGTCTGCCTGAGCTCCGCAGTGTTGCAGTGTTGTTTTCTATAGTAGTCACTTTGGATCTCAGGATGTCATATGTAGGACCTTTTGTGGAATGTTAGGTTCGTTTTTACCCAGACTTGCTTGCATATTTGTTTGGTTGTTTGGTTTTTTTTTCTTTTGAAGAGGTTAGATGGTTACTTTGTGATAATAGCATTAATGGTAGCTCAGACATCAAGAAATGCAAGTTCATTATAACTTCTTTCAAAGCTTTACTTCAATAATTAATTATGCAATAACCCTTCCCCTAGTGAGAAATGCATTCAGTATTGTACTTAAAATAAATTATTTTTGGCTTTTCATCTCATTGCTGATTGCCCAGAGGCATAACACAAATATACCCTGAAGAAAATAGTTATTAGGAATGAGAGTGCTGTAAGAAGCTCAATTCCATGTTACTTGATTCTCTCTCCCTTCCCTAGTTTTGCTGCCCATGGGTGTAACATTTCACTCTGGCCTGTGAAACAAGTGACAATAAATGTGTGTCAATATACTTGAAAGTCCCATTTTTTATGAAGGTGTGATCTGTTAAATGCTTTAAGAAGATGGATGTGGTCAAGATGTACAACTTCTTTTGTGTATGAATATGTCATTGGAAGGCTGTGGTGTGGAACCTCAGAGCAACCACATACTCAAGAAAGCAGATCTGGGGATCTGTTTCTGACAGTAAAAGTCCAGTAGTTCATGATCAGTCTGTTTCATTGCTGTATCTCCAAGGGGACTGCAGAGTACCCAGCTTTTGTGCCAGTTTAAAACACTGAGCCCACTGAAAGCAGTTGGAAATTAGGCAGGTGTTAAAGATAGGGAAATGGTTTTTATTAATCAAAATGACTGCAGAAGGAAGTCCATAAAATTCCTCTCTCAAAGGTGCATTTGACTCTTTCTTTTTCTCTCCTGTTTTTTCTTTATGCAGTGCCGGTCCTAAAGGAGATAACATTTATGAATGGAGATCTACTATACTTGGGCCTCCAGGTTCTGTATATGAAGGAGGTGTTTTTTTCCTGGATATCACATTTTCATCTGACTATCCATTCAAGCCACCAAAGGTAAGGGTAAGGTTTTTACTGTGTTTACTATTTTTTCACAGATGAGAAGAATGTAACTTGCAGCCAAGTGAGTGCACATTGCTTTCTAAATATCAGATTTGTTTATGGTCTCTTGAAAACTACAAGGTCCAAAATCTTGACTTGCAGTCTCAGAGAAATCCTGTCTAATTTATTTCCTCATTACCACAGTCCATTTCCAAGCTTCACCAAGTGATAAATGAATAATTCTGATCAAGAGGTAAGATTCAAGAAATTTTGTTTCTAGGAGAAGACAACTCAAGACCTTATGCTTCCTTTTTCTTATTCCAGCTACTGAAATATATGTATAATAAAATCTTTTCTGTTGTGAGGGAGATTCTTTATCAAATATTACCATGTAATATTTAGCAAAATAAGAGGAAGCTAAAATGAGTTTACATAGGCAACCAGAATGTTATATTGTGACTTCAAACTACTGTGATGATTTCCATTATTATAAAATGTCTATTTTCTACTGCTAAAATCAGCAGCTTTGTTTGCTGATGTTTTTAAGCAAATGCTCTTTTTATTAAACAAGTCTTAACTTAAACTAAAATGTCAACCTGTTAATCAGAAATAGTATTGACACTTAATAAATTGTAATTTACTAACAGATACCAAAGAAGTTAAAGGTTCTTCCCTTCTCCCCTCCCTTACTGCCAAATTACAAGTCTTGACACAATCACCAGAAATGACACTGCTGACACTCAGAAAACCAAATACATTCTACAACACAACATTCTACAACTTAATGGCTTTTGTGGCTCTAATGTTGTTATAAACCAAATATCTTTTTTAATTCCCGGAGTGACTGCAGCATAAAGAATTATATATACTCTATGTATTTCACATTTCTCTAAACCCCACACCATTTAATATGTTCTGCTTTAAGTCTGTTGTAATGAGGGGATGCAGAGTTCTAGACAAATTCCTCATTCAAATCTTGTAGGTTTGTTGGTTTGGGTTTTTTTAAGAACATGATGATTTTTGAATTTTCAGGAAACATGGTGAATTTCCTCCAATGCATCATTAAAAAACAAAAGTGTTTCCTTATCTTCTTGTGCTTTATGTAATTAAAGCTTTTAAATAGTTCTGACTTTTTGTGCAGAATAATGCTCACATGCTCTATTGATATTAGTCTGAAATAGTTTAAAAACAAGGACAAATTTAGTTAATGTAATAACATTGTTTTGGCTGTATATTATATCCTGCCTAATGAAGGGTAAGACAAATATTTCATTGCTAATTTAACAAGAAGAATACAATACTCAAATTTCAAATGTTGTTATTTAAATATTTTCATGGTCTGTATTTAGGATTTTGAAAGAAAGAAAAAGATCAACTAATACTGCACATGCAGACGAGTTCTGTCAACTTCTTCACCTTCAGAAACTACAGTAAAGTTACGTGTGTGATCAGAATGTGCCTGCCATGCAGTGTGTTCGTTAAATAGCTACAGTACTATAAAGCAGGTCCTCATTTTTGCTGTGGGTACCAGACAGGGGGCCTGCATGAAAGCGGTTTGTGCACCTAATCTCTTCATGGTAGGTTTCTCAAAGGCAGCCATGGCTACAGTAAATACTCTCAAAAACTCTTGTAACCAGTTGTGGTTTCAAAGAGGAGCAGAGTGGAGCTGCCTCCACAGAAGCTCTGCAGAACTGGGAGCGCTGCGGGTGCAGCGGCTGCTCAGAGCCGAGGGGCACCATCCCGGGGCAGCACTGAGTGACTCTGTCTCTTAATGCTGTGATTCCAGGTTACTTTCCGTACCAGAATTTATCACTGCAACATCAACAGTCAGGGAGTCATCTGTCTGGATATCCTGAAAGACAACTGGAGCCCTGCTTTGACTATTTCAAAGGTTCTTCTGTCTATTTGTTCTCTTCTGACAGACTGCAACCCAGGTAAGAAGCTGAGAGTTCGCTGAAGTGTCCGCTCTAAGTCATTTGACTTAGTTGCTGTGGAATGTAATTTGTATATTTGATTGCATGCAGATTAAATAAAATTTAGTATTTTTTAAATTGAGGATGAAACTCTCCTGATTGGATGTGGTGTCTTACATTTAATGGTGCTTTCACTCCTGTAGCCCAACAGAATGTAAATAGCATTAAGTCTTTTTATTCTCAAGGTGTGATGGAGAAAATAAGCTGATGTCATTGAGGGTCTGTACTGCAGGAGCTCCAGCAAGTGAGTGGTCGATCCAGGAAAGCAACAACATTCCTCTTGAGTTATAAATTCTTAAATCCTGCATATCAGAAGGGGCCACAGGAAGTCTCTTCTCTTAAGACAGCAGCTAAAAGCTTTAATCTTGCAAATGTGATGGAGGTGATGTTCAGAGAGATTTCTCCCCTTTTTGAAGAGAGATCTTTGTTCCTGTTGGGAGGGAAGGAACTCCACCAGGAGCAGTACAGTTTCTCAACAACAACTGCCACCAGTGTTATTAGGCAATGAATGCTAGTTGCCTGCAGTCAAGACAGGAACTGACAAATAGCGCTAAGGTGACAATTCATTTACAGAAAGTGGTCATAGTCTGGGAGAAATGGAGGAGCCTCTTTGGCACAAAGGTCTGATGACTTTTGAAGCAAACTGTCTCCCCTCGGTGTGGTGCTAAGAGCTCCACTATATCTCACAGCGTTTGCTGGTCTAACAAACACTGTATTTTGGAATGGATGCTGTATTTAAAATCATGTGTTTGTTTTGTGTCAGTTTTTTAATTTAGTTGTGGAATGGTTTCTGATGCATTTTCTCCTGCCTTTCACAGCTGACCCTCTGGTTGGAAGCATAGCCACTCAGTACCTGACCAACAGAGCAGAACATGACAGGATAGCCAGACAGTGGACCAAGAGATATGCAACATAAATGACAAACTACTTGTGCAATGTGAAGGTGCAGAGGCAACTTCGCAGTGTGCAACAAATCTTTATAGCCTTTACAATACGGACTTCTGTGTATATGTTATACTGATTCTACTCTGCTTTTATCCTTTTGAAGACTGGGATACTGCCCCCCAAAAAGGTAAATGCTATCAAGAGTAGAAGTTTGTAGCTGTAGATTAGTTATGTTTAAAATGCCTACTTGCAAGTCTTGCTTCTTTGGGATATCAAAATGTATTTTGTGATGTACTAAGGATACTGTTCCTGAAGTCAACCAAATATTATAGTGCATTTTAGCCTAATTCATTATCTGTATGAAGTTATTAAAGGTAGCTGTAGATTACTAGGAATTATGTCATTTGTATTAAACCCAGATCTATTTCCAATATGTGGTACATGCTGTTGTGGAAACTGTTTTAACTTTTACCTTTGTCAATTTGTAATGAAAGGATTTCCTTTTTCCCTTTGTAGCTCAGAGAGCACCCAGTGTATCATCTCAAACACAATAAACATGTTCCCCATGGAGTAGTTTCTTTGTTTTCCTATTTTAAATTAATATTTTAATAAATTTAATTATAGTAACAAGGCAGGGCCAATGTATCACAGATCCCTGTGGATATTCTTTAAATTAATATACATAAGCAAGGGTTTGCTATTAAATGTTTAATGCACACCTGTGGATTGTTTAAGTTTTCCCTGTTTTGTTTTTAACAGAACAAGTGAAATTTCTACTTTTTTCTTAAATTTAGTACTCTTCAGCTCTTTCTCAAGTTGAAAGGAGAGCATTGGATGTGCTTACTCCAGAAGTTAATGTAGCTGGTTGCTTCAGGGCCAGTCCTGCTCTCAGAACAGACTGCCTTGGGCTTGCTACAAAGTAGGGCCAAGTTAGAGATGGTGCTTTTGTTTCTGAGTAAAGCAAGTTGGACTTGCTGATCTAGAGAACTACAGTTATCCATTGGAAAAGGTCTTCCAAAGCATGATTGAACACTGTATCATCTGCCAGAGAAGAGAGGAGGAGAATAAATTTAATCAGATTTTTATGACATAAAAACAGTTTTGGGGGAAGTGAACCTTTGTTAGTAAAAATGAAATCTGTAAAACTATTTTAGACTACCTTTTTCTCCCTTCACTTTCTGGCTTGAAAATTTTGTAACATCTGTAAGTAACAGAAATACAGCTTTATAGTACATACAGTTTAAAAACTAGAGTCACTAATAGTTTTATAATTTAAGCTTTTATAAGTTGCCAGTCACAATATTGATAATTAAAAAAAGAGACTTGATTCCTTTAAATGATTTTTAAAATTACACTTAATTTTAAACTTTACAGTCTCACTTACTACCTGGTGTTTTTGGAGGCAATGTAGCACTTCCATCAGTAAGATGTTCTGCTCATTTAATATATGAAAACTTAATATTAAGTTTAAATATTTAAGCAATACAAAAATTGCTAAAGATTTAGATGTAAAGTTTACCATCACTATACAGGTCCCTGTTTTTTGTATCACATAACCTTTGACCATGAATTGTCCACCCTACTTTAAATATTTCTACAGATTCCTGAAGGTGGCTTGAAGAACTGTGTATCCCAAATATCTCGATCTAGAAGCCAGTTTCTCTTGGTAGCTACAAAATAGCTTTAGAGTTCAGGTTGTAAAGTGCAAAAGGGAATGAGAGATGGGATCTGGCAGGTGAATATGCCTGAGTCAGGTAACAGACTAATGCCAGGAGATGAAGTGCTGGAAATCACTGCTGAAGGTGACCAGAGTTTCTCATCATGTCATTGGATGTATGAGAAATAGCACAGATTGGCAAAGAAACAAGGGGCTATCACATCTGGGCTGGACATCTAAAGGCTGCTCACTGCTGAGCATTAGTGCACTCGTGGGTGACACAGTGCTCCTGTAGCACTCCAGTGACCTTCCAGTGAAGAGCAAACGATGTATTTCACACATTATCTGTATTGC
The DNA here is from genome assembly GCA_013396695.1 of Sakesphorus luctuosus. Classification (NCBI taxonomy): domain Eukaryota; kingdom Metazoa; phylum Chordata; class Aves; order Passeriformes; family Thamnophilidae; genus Sakesphorus; species Sakesphorus luctuosus. The sequence goes on from VWZD01012335.1 coordinate 295,119, forward strand.
CTACAGAATTTACAGATATTTATATCATAATATATTATGGTATAAAAATACAGGTTTTAATTCTAATTTTAATGTATTTTGGTTTTGTATTGTACCTACAACCTCAGATACCTAGGTGTACAAATGCGATGCCTTGTTAGTGTTGCCCCATCTTGCCTTCCTTGCAATTGGATCCTTTACACTGAATTCCCATCCTTTTTTTTTTTTTAATTTTTGTTTGTTTGCTTTGGTTTGGTTTTTTTTGTTGGTTTGTCATGATTCTGTTCTTTTTTAATGTAGTTTTTTGTGTGTAAATTTTATATTTACTGAAGTAAAGGTTGTTTTTGTGTAAACATTTAAACTTTAAAAAAAAAAGAAAAGAAGCTAATTTTGTTTCTCAAGTTCTCTCTGCTAAACCATGCAGTAGAAAGAAATTTGTATTGTTAAATAAATCAATTAGTTGTTAAATGAGAATGTGTGTCTGTTTTCATGGGGAGGGAAGAAATCCCTGCTGGAAATGTATCCAAAATAGCAGTTGCAAAGAGCATCTGGCGTTTCAAACCTTTTTCTTGCTGGCTGTGCTGGGGTGAATACTGGGCACTACCAAAGCACAGCACTGATCCTCTTTTACAGTTCTAATTTTCTATTCTATCTTCTTGTCACCAATTACTGGGGTCTGTGTTTGGGAAAAAGTGAACTGGAATGACATTTTTGTGAAAGCACCAGCTGAAGATACTGTACACCCTCTTCCTCTCCATTTTGGATGGGGTTTTCTCCTTCTGTTGTCTTTGGGATTTGACTGGGGAACACGTGCAGCTGGTTGGGAGGCTGCCCAGACTGATTTCTGTGATGATCTGGCATATGGAGATCTCATGTGGGACCTGGCTGTCCCAACCTTTGAGCTGTGACACTGCTGAGGAACAGAGAGGGGCAAACACTTTTCAGCTGAAGTGATGTCTACGTTCAGAGCAAATACTTTGCCCTATCAAATGAGAAGGGATAGGTAAATATTATAAGAGTATTAAAAATAAATATATTTCATACAATGGAAAGGCAAATGCATATTAGCCTTCTGTTAAAGGTTCAAACAAAGGAAGGTGGTGTTGGGAGGAGTCCCTCACTGAATTTTTCTCACTCTACCAACACAAAAGTTTGGAAGTTGGAGTGCCAGGACTGAGGACAAAAGAGTGGCTGATGACTTCAGATTCCAACTAAATGGTGGGGTGGAGGTGAAAAACAGAACCCCAGCACCTGGGGGTGGGAGAAGTTTTTCCCTGTGTGCTGGCTTGACTTTAGGTTTTGGGCAGCTGCAGAAAAAAGCCACTGCTTGCTAAGCTGGTGAGAGCTCTTTTCTGACTCTGCTCCTTGCCTTCCCCCCTCCATCTCTGGGCACCCTGAGCTTCAGATAGAGAGAGAGAAGAAAGTCTCAGCTGCTTCAGGACACACTGCAGACCTTTTCTTCCTGGGGACCGACTTAGCAAGGAAATTACTGGGAATTATCATCACTCCTCTAATCCCAGCTTTTCCTTCTTTTTGAACAAAAGACAAGGAGAAAAAGAGAGTCTGCTTTTCCCCCATGAAAAAGGCTCCATCCTGTACATGAGTTGTTCACCCCCCTTGTCTCTGCTTTGCTGGGAAAAGGCTGAGAATTCACCNATTTAATAAAGAGTGACATAGTTATTGAAGAAGAATCCTCTCCTCTGGTTTTAATGAACATTTTCGTTTCCCTCAGACTAAGACACCTTCCTGTTTCTGTACTAACATGCTAACGTGGGGAGCTGCTTCATGTTCTATAGTGTCTTAGTGATGTGTGGTACATCTTACGTGAAGACCATCTCACTGGTCGGTGTTGACTAGTGATTGTTTGAAGTCTACAGCCAGGAAGGGAAGGGAGTCATAGAAAGCAAGGTGCAGGGTGTGGATCAGGCTTGCACAGCCTCGTAAGGAAAGCAGCAACTGAACCAGGTCTGGTTTGTGCTTTGCACCCTCCCTGCCCCTTGAGGGAAGAGGAAACTCTTCCACACCTTGTGGCACACCAGTTTCTGCTCTGTACCAGCCAATTTGTGGGTCTTGCAGAAAGTGGGACCAAGTATTTTCCCTTTCTTCACCATCTGTGGGAACCAGATTTGTTGCCTTGATGTTCTCGTTTGCCTGCACCATGACAGGAGCGTCTCAGGGCTCTGGCTGAGGGGCTGCATGCTGGCTGGGTGCAACTCTGAGCCACAGGGCAGCCTGGCTGCACAGCTTCCGTGTGGCCCTGCCTGGGTCATCACAGTGCTGTGGGAAAGAAGCTGCCCCCCACAGCAGATTCTGCATCGCTCCTGTGGTCTTCTGCCTCTGTGGTTTCATCTGTGTGGGCATAAGCATCAAAAGACTCCTGACTCCAGGCTGAAGAGGGAATTCCATCTTGTCTGCATTTTCTTCAGCAAAAATCAGCACTGGATATTTATGTGAAAGAAGGAAGGCTTGTGTAGGCATCCTGAACTAAAACAACTTCAAAGGGTGGTGACAGTAGCATGACTAAAAGGAGATTTGATTCAGCCATAAACCAGCATTGTATTTCTGCAGTCCGTGCTATAGCCAGGGAAACAGATGCATTTGAGAGATCAGTGCTGCTTTGTGTAGTGTCCCTTTGACTTCACTTTGGCGGCACCACTTGTATTGCACAGTAATTTCCAAGGCTGAACCACTGCTCCCTTTCCTTGACTAACCAACCCTGACTGAAAGTGGCTGCAGAGGGCCCAAAGACAACAGAGGACACCACGTAGTAAGTACCTGTTCTAAAGGAGGAACTAAGACAACATCATGGCTGCTTCTGCTGCTGCCTGATCTTGCTGATGTCGATGAGAATTGGACACATTCGACTGTTCAATGCATTCATTTTAGGTGACAGAGAGGATAGTGCACTTGGAAGATAATTGCTGCAATGTTTGAAGCACACAGATGCTTTTGCTTTTTTATCCTTAAAGAGGGAAACCTGCTTCAGGTTGTCTCTCTCCACCTCTCTGCATGCATGTCTCTGCAGTGCAGTTACAACTACCTCTGTTGCTGTGTAGAATAGATGGCATCCAACATACTAGCAACAAATTGAGGGATCCTTAAAAATAAAAACTACGAGGGAATAAGAGGCACAGTATGAAAAATATATGCATCTTCTCCCCTCATGGCAATGACAGACTCTGTGTCTGGAGCGGTGTAAGATGTGATGGGACCAAATGCATGAATATAAATGCATAGAGTTGTCACTCATTGTTGTTGCTGCTGCTCTTCTGCAGCTAAGGCATGGACAGCCTTATCTGTTTATGTGGTGTTTCCACACTGGGAAGCATTTTGGAGCTTTTTTATCCAAAGTAAATATTGCTTCTAACCATTCTAAATTGTTACCATTGTAACATCCTTTGAAAGTAAATGCTACAGGTTAGGTATTGGCTGTGTGAAAAAATTTTTTTCTTAAGTGATTTTTTCATTCAACCTGCTACATAACCACTTCATTTTATGTCTTCCAGTTTTATATTGTGAGAAATAATGAATAATTGCATCTGTTCTCCTTCTTGATCCCACTGAGGATTTTATGTACCATCATTACTATCAGCTCCTAATAACCTCTTTCTTCCAGGCTGGAAAATCTTCATTTATTTAATCTCTGCCTGTATGGAAGATGCTCTGATTATCCTGGTCACCCTTGTTTGTACATTTTGTAATTCTGCTCTAGCTAATTTAAAGGAATGCGAGCTCCACACTGTATGCAAAAGGTGAACTCACAAATCATCTGGAATAATGTTTTCTGGTTTGGTGTTCTTGCTTAGTAGCTTGAAATGACCTGCCTTTTGTCCGTTATTGCTTACCTAATGTCTTCATTAGGCTGTGTTCAGAGAGGCTGGAATATTTTTTCTGAGCAATAGCTAATTTAACCTTTTCTGTAGGTTTAACGGATTTGTCTTTCCCGATATCTACTGCTTTGTATTTATCAGCACCAAATTAATCTGTGATGTTATCTCCCAGTTCTCAGTATCATGAAATTCTTCATGACTCTTGGCACTCAGCTTTAGTTTAGTCTGCCTTGAATATTGACTCTGTGTGAGCTGCATCCACCAGTGATGGGAGGTAACAGCAAAAGTAATAGCCAAGTGCAGTGGACATGTCTGTCTGCCAAGAAGTGATGGGTCCCTGAGGACAGATTATCATCTGCCTTCTGAATGGCACAAATGAAAGCAGCTGCCAACTGTTTTCATCTGTCTGGGCTTTGTCTCCCTCTACAGAACAAATGTCAGGTCATTATTTAAAGAGGAGCTCAGTGTGGATAAATTTCCAGAGTGCTGAATGACCTGTCATCCTGGAGATTAGTTTTCTGGGGTATCATATAGGTAGACAGGGACAAATCACAAATCTTGTGGGAGACCATTCCTCTGAACATAGCAATTGGATGTTTTGCTGCAGGATACAGTTGGGTCAGAGTATGCAGTCTAGTGTGTGTTCACCAAGCCAGGCAGCACGAGTGGGGCTGGGAGTGCAGTGGTGATTCGAAGCCACTGCTGAAGTATGGTGGTGCGTGATGGCAGAAGTCTGGTGTTGTGTTTATGTGTTTCAGCTTTTTAAATACACGTACATTTGTGAAAAGAACCAAGCTGGGACTCTCTTGATTAGCTTGGTTGGTTAGAGCATGATGCTGATAACGCCACGGTCATGGTTTGATCCCTGTACATTCACTTAAAAGTGGGACTCAATGATACTTGTGGATCCATCCCAACTCAGAATATTCTGTGATTCTGTGACTGCATACTTAAAAAGGTTCCCAGTAGTTAGGGTTCCTAATCTATAGGTAGTGGAATTAAAGTGATGTTATTTTGAACTTGTAGCCTGAGAGGAAATTTTAAGCACACTGCTTTTTGTCCTTGCCTGGGTTTCCTTGTTACCTGGAAAGCTAATGTGCTGCCATTTTACTGGAATGATTGGTTATTACTTATAAGTGACATTTTTATTCTATTCATTGTTACCTTTTGCTGTTTCCAAATGACTTTTTTTTTCTTCAAAAGTACGGATTTAATGAAAGAACTAAAAATATTTATGTATCATTTAAGCCTCATTCGGTGATTCAGTTGATATTTTTAGGGTAATTTACCTGAGTTACCTTTCTTAAAAACATTAGAGTCTGAACTTTTCTATAAGGAAAAACTAGTTAGGACGAATCAAAAGCGCAAACCGCGGACAGAGCCCGGTAAACCCTGGGAGTAGTTTCCCCTCGGGAGGACTTTTCCGCAGCCGGCTGCAGGGGCGGCCCCGGTGCCGCCAGGTGGCGCTGCCGCACCGGGAACCGCCGCGCCGGGGCCGCGCTGGATGGGAGGGGCGCCGGGACCGGGGCAGCGAACAAGGGCAGGGGACACGGGGACTCAGGCAGGGGGCACTGGGACCCGGGCATGGGGACACGGGGAGGGGACACAGGGACACGGGCAGGGGGCACAAGGACCCGAACATGGGACAGAGGGACCCAGGCAGGGGTCACAGGGACCCGGCAGCCTTCAGGCACAGGCACAGCCCGCGGTGCCCTCCCAGGGCAGAGCGGCGAGGGAGACATCGGGGCCGCACCGTCACCCGCGCTACTGGACGGCGGGACCATCGCGCATCCTGTCGGGATGGGCGGGTGCCAGCGGGAGGGCTTGCTGCCTGTTCTGCTCGACAGCCGCTGCGCTGCACTCTAAGGACAGGCAACTCGCTTTATAACGTGTTTTTACCCCAGAATCGTTAAAAATAAGAAGCTGCAGCAGATCACTGAAATAACTGCTCCCAGCCCCACACTCCATCTCTCCCGAGTTCATTAAGCTCTACAAAGTTAAACAGCACTTACATAAGTCCGACAGCTCTAGAGGAACATGAGGTGTTGGTGCTGCAGCCGATGCCTCTCAACTTGCTCATCCTCTCCGAGTGTCTCCTTTTCTTCAGGAAGAGAGACCATATATTTAGAATAGTGGTGGTGCTCTTGGATGCCACTGATTCCAAAGAACAGACTGTTAAAGAAAACAAATATGCAAGTTAATAAAAGATATTCTCAACTATCTTTCAAAGTTAAATCTTTGCAGATGGGTAGATTTAGTCCAGATGGAGTAAAATATCATGTTCAGTTTCTGGTTTCTTTATGAGATTAAATATTAGGCTCCTGGCACCAGTAAGTTCTTTTTCCTCTTCTTATAGACCATATTCATTCATAAGTCCCACTCAGAGGACTGGCCTTGCAGTTCACCATTTTTTTCTCAGTAACAAAGGACTCTAATGGCACTGCTTCCTTTCCTTCTTTGCATGGTCCATTCTGCTGCTCAGGTCTCGGAGTCTGTCCAAACCTCTGGCAGCTGCGGGGGGAATACTGCTCTGTAAACTAGCAAGGTTTTTACTGGCTTTTGACTTCCACTGGGCCACCTGAAGGGTGAGCTCAGCTTTGTCAGTCAGGTAAAGCTCACAGTGGCGACTTGTGTCTTTCTCAGCTTTTCAGCTCCGGTGATACACTTGCCTACTCAGCCATAGTGCACTAATGCTGTTCCTGTTTACCCCTCCGGCAGCGGTTCCCCAGTGTAACAAATGGAGTTGTGCTGGTCTGGCACTTTCTGTTTAAAAATGATGTATGGTTAAGTATTTTAAATTTACCAGATTGCTAATGATTTTCAAAGGCTTTAATTGAGTGATTATAGCAGCCATTGATTTTTCAGGCCTCAGCCTACACTGTAATTCAGACACTCCGCAGTGGAAGTCACGCAAACCAGATTTAGCCATCACTCACAGTGAGGTCTGGGCAATTATCATTGCAAACGTCAGGTATTGTGATTGCCTTATTAATTTACAGTAAGAACTTATAGTGAAGCTCTCAAATAGCAGTTGTCTTAAGACGTTTCCTGTGGTAGGGTTTTTATTAAAGACATTTACAGAGCCATAAACTGCAAAGGGGAATTGTTGATGCAAATTGTTGAGATGTATGCTATGAATGTGTTGTAGGTCTGCACATCTGTTGTAGGTGCTGGAAATCCTACAGAAGTACTGCCACATCCCACTGGCTGCACTGGGAGGAACTAGTACTACCTGGCTGTGGACTTTTTAAACGTTCACCAATTTACACAGTCAGCAGCAGTGCTTGGAAAGCTTGTTCTAAACAACCAGGGTTTTTCCAATCAGGCTAGGATTCAGGTTGGAAGTTTGGCACAGAGCAGTGTTATGGGAAGGTCCCATGGCACTGTGCCCCTACCCCAGGCACTTCATGGCCCATCTGCCCCCTCCATCACAGTGATACTCCTGATAGGCAGTTGCTACTACATGAGGAATCTTCTTGCTCATTCTCTAGGGGTGGTGAACCTCCTACCTACTGTTCAGTGTGGCTGGACTTTAGGGGCCTCCAAATTTCCATTTAGGGGTGGAACTATAAAGAGAGGAGGTACATTTCATGACCCAACTCAACCTATTTATATAACAGCAGTTACCCAGAGCCAAGGAACATTTGCTGCAAAGTAGTATAAAAATGTTCACAAAACAAGAATCAACTAAGAATATTATTTGAAAACAATTTAAAAGTGTAATGACAAGGTAGTTATTCCTTGGTATTCAACTGCCAGCTCTTCAGAAGAGAGTGGATGAGGTCTTTGCAGTGTCCTTGGACTCAAGTGTTTGTGAAACATGAAGCTCTGGAGATGGAAAGGTTCAAAATTCCCCAGGGATACTACCAGCTCTGACCTGCTAGAGCTGACTGTTAGTGTGAGGATCTGACTGGATCTTGGAATCTAAAATTAAATATTTTTTATCATTGCAGACAACTGAGGGAGCTGACTTAGTTCTTTCCAGGTCTTGTCTCTGTGTTATTTTCTGCCTTAAGTTTACAGTAGTTCTTGTTTCCTGCTTTTGTTATCATGATCTGACTCTGACATGCCCTGCCATTTCTTGTAACACATTGGGAGAGAGGCTTTGGGAGCTGCTTCTGCTGGTTTAAGAATAACCAATTTACTGTAGCAAGTGCCAAGCAGGCTGCAAGCACCAGATGAGTACACCTTCCCCATGGCTTTTATATTGTGCACTGGTACAAGAGATTTTTCTCCCAAGACCATCCTTCCAAGCCTTGCTAATGCCTTCTTTTCCTTCCAGTTTAAGTATTTTGAAAGAAGAGATAATTCCCTTCAACTTGTTATTATGAAAAACTGACTAATGTGAAGCTAGGAGTTCAGTCTTGAATTAATATAAGGTTAACACTCATGGCAGCTGAGTGATGGGGAAGCAGAAGTGGCTTTGGCTTACGCTGGCTTGCAGAAGGTCCCTGGAGGCCATCACACTGGCAAGAATTATTGCCTGAAGGGCAATTACATTGGCAAGCATCAGCTGGAGCACCGTGCACCCTACTTTCTCACCTCATCATGCCAATTCATGCCGCCAGCTTTGTTCTGACACCCATCCTCTATCACAGGAGCAGGTGGCAAGGAGCCAGCTATGCTCAGTGTGGGGGTCTCTGCTCCTCAGAGAGCTGGTAACTGAGGGCCAGCTCAGCCTCCACTGTGACTGCAAAAATCCAACACAATGCAAAGGGCAGAAATAAAGCCTCACCGAATAAAACCCAAAAGCTTGGACCAGTCTAAAGGACTTTTCTGGTAAACAAGAGGAAGGAGACAGTGGGAGCAAAGAAAATAAAACAGACATGTTGGAGCTAGGCCTGACTGGTGGCAAATGAACAGATGGACAGCTCTACTCATCCTCTTCCTAGGGAGAGGGATGGTAATTCAACTGTGAGACAAAAGACATGGACAGGAAGGTGCAGATTTCCCGTTCTGGCTGCCGTGCCTGCTGCCCTCTGAGACGGCTGTGATCCCACTGAGCCTTCACTGCTCTTATCCCGTTAGAGTTAGGGATGGGCTTAGGAGACAGACAAAGCCTGGCCCCGGGCTGGAGTACTGCAGGATACAGGTTACCAAGAGAGAGGTTGTCCTGTCTAAAGACTGGTCCCTGGATGAGCTTATACACTGGTCCCTGCTCAGGTGTCCCAGGCTCAGCCCGAGCCCCAGACAAGGACTAGGTTTAGGGATAAAACTGGTTCTGGAACTGTGAGGCTATTAATTAAATAATAAATTTAATTTATTTAATAAATTAATAAATTATGGGAAGACTGGAAGTACAAGACTGAGCACCCACAGAAAGTACCTGTAAATGAAAAAGAGAAGCACCACACAACTCTACTTGTTGCAGACAAAATGCCACTTTTGCAGAGCTACCCTCTAATGGTGCCCAAAATATACTTCCATTCAGTCCCAGAAACCAAGACATATTTGGAAAGATAAAATAAATAAAAATCAGTACCACAGTTTAGTTCTGTATCCCTAAATGTTTACATGCCATTTACTGGGAATTTGCTTGTCCTATACATCTCTTCTAAATGCCTTCAACATTAAGAAATGAATGCTCTTTTTTTTAGAGGAACTCCATCTTTGCTGGAATTATGGAGAAAAAAAGGTGGCAAGAACAGAAAAAGAAAAGTTTTGATTTCACACATATGTAAAGTGAATACCCCAGATGTCTTCCATGAAAGATTCAAACTTCACCATCCTAATTTTTCTGTTGGCCTTACACCAGCTGCACCAAAACCAACAGCTCCTGCACTAGTGCAGATGTGGGGGTTCTGAGACTACACTAAGGAAGACAATAGTCATTCAATTTGTCAGGAATCACTACTAAATCACTATAAGAAGCCCTGCCAGCCCTGCCCTGCCCCATACATCCAGTAGCTACTACTGTCCACTGGGGACTAAGAACTGTACCCACCATGACCTGCAATTTCCAGCCCTCTAACAGCTGAGAAATGAGCTAGAGGCCAACCCAGCTCTTTAAACCAACAAACAAGGAATATAGGGGAAAAGATCTAGTTTTATGCAGCTGCTTTACACTAAATCAGCTCATTCTGGGGTCAGATGGGTGCTGGAGCTCATGCACAGCCATGAGTGAGACTGCACAGCTGTGGGCAGGGGCAGAGATTCAGGGCCAGAGAGGATGAGAAGATGTCTGTCCTTCTCAGTGGCAGGAAAATGAGCTGCCCTCTCCCTGCAAACTGCTTAGCTACTTACCTAAATCTAAATCAGTCCTGAATTGTGACCTGTAAGCTCTTCAGGATGGAAACACTCTCATCATACTTGAAGGTGCTCTACACCTGACAAGGAATTGCAGGACTTCCTTTCCTTTTACACTGCTTTGTAGTGATATTCAGTTGCATTCAATTACAAATAACCTTGGCAATCTGGCACAGATGGATTTACCTGACCAGTTATCAGGAATGTCATATTAAATATTACTTTCTCTCCACTCCTTTAACAGATAAGTCCATTATATCCTGTCAGTGTCTGGTCAACTTTCCTCTCTACTGAAGGTTTCCATTCCATGATAAGAGATGCACAGACCAGAGCAGGCATTTCTAGGAGTTTATAATCTGTCTGTGGTGCTTAAACCTTCTCATCATTTAGACTATATAAATGCACTCAATATACATAGTGAAATAAGTTGTCTTTCTCTCCAAATACAAATCCTGTTGTATTTCATTATTTCTATATCCATAATGTTTAGTGTTCTTATTCAGACATAGAGTGATGCCAGCAGTGCTTACTACTGGCTACAGAACAGAAATCATGTGCATTTTTCTTTCTGGTCTTTAGCAGACATATGAAAACACAGCTACCTTTTTTTTTCTAGACTGTGAATTGCATATTTTTTTGACAGCATCATAAATTACCCTGTTATACCTCTAGCCTAGACAATGACCAGCAGCACGGTCTCCTATGTATTTTAACTTCATTTATGTCACTGTTACTTAAAGGTGGATTTGAACTTGTACCTGCTGTACAAGTACAGGCATCACTCTCGTTGACTGGCAGGTGCAAAGTGTACTCAGTGTCCATTCCCCTCACTCAGCACTTCTAGGTGTTGGGTAGTGAGTGCCAGTTGACAGTGATCAGCAGTACATGCTACAGCTACCTTTGGTTCAGATGTTCACTGAGTTTTTAACTTGTTGTCTGGGGCCCACAGTACCAGGCCCTCCAGCTTGCAGCACACACTGCCAGCTACTGTGGCGATGTACACAGAGATGCTCAGCACCAGGGTAGGAGGGAGACCCTTTCCTCTGAACACATGATTACACTTTAGTTAGGCTTTTCACAAAAAAAATCACACTCAGGACCTGTGTGTTCAGTTTGGGAAAGACAGTGCTGTAGGAGCTGAGGAGATGAGACGAGGAGCACATAGAAATCAGCAGCCAATAAGGACCGTGCAAATAGATGTCAGTGCAGTTTCCCGTTCTGGAGGACCTGAAGACTATGTCACTTAGATAAGAAATGTCAAATAATAAAGTAGCACCTGGACCTTTGCCTAGAATGTTGAGTCCCATCTTTCCCAAAGTTCACATGAACATGTATTTTTTCCTCAGGTTTGCATAATCAAGCAGAACTTGTGATGTCCTGCTCCAGCCTATTTTTTCAGATGCATTCACACCAGCTGATTTGGGGAATGGTCTGGTTGGCTTGTGCTTTTGAAATCAAACCTCTAGTACTCCTCCTGAGCATGTCTTCTACTCCAGAGTCAATTGATTGCTAATTAACACAAATCACAGGGACATAACTTTTGGAAAATACTGCTGATGCACCGTGCATTTCAACACGGTATTCAGCACTACAATGTGATTTCTTGAGAACCTTGCTATAAATATTCTTTTGCACAAGAGAATCATGGCTAAGCAGAAAACCTTATCTAATCCTGTTTTATGCCACATGCCAGATTAAATGTATCAGCTGCTATCATACAAGATCCAGATGTAAACATGCTGTCAGCTTTAATGGTATTCTAATTTTATATAAAAATATAAACCCTATGGCTGAAATGTCTTTGCAGTTTTCTCTTCCCCATGTTGGATTAACACATCAACAGCTGTGAAAGAATGTTTTCAAACATGCTACAGAATCTTATTATTAAAATAATTTCCATACACAATGTCCAACCAAAGAAAATTTAAAACCTTGATTAATCTCTACACTTGCTGCACACACATGAACAAATATGAGGCTTAACATTTCAGAATTTCCTTTCCTCCCAAAACAGAATAAGGTGTTGATATTCTGAGAGTCATGGTATAGAAACAACCCACAAACTTTGGGAATACCAAAGGGAATTTAGTCAGGCACCGGGCTGAGAGAAGATGACAGTGCTTTGTTTTGATGTTGCCATTTGCATATGTGCCTTCCAGAACCCCCCCATCAGCATCCAAATGAGCAGCCAGAACAAAGTGCCTTCACCTGACCCAAAAGGCAGAGGGGATTTTCAATAATTTTCATGAAAGATAATATTGATGAACATCATGTGCTCTTGCAAAACTTTTGGTTACATCAAACCTCTATTTTCTCAGTAAGGAAACAAGAATCTAGTTTTCTTCAGAAAGAAAAGGCAAGGCTCAGTTCATTGTGCAGAGATGGTTAGAGACAAAAAGTTTTGAAAATTTTGTGAACAACACAGAATTAGACCCATGAACCCCACAGCCCTGCTACATTTTTCAGTAAATATGTATGTCACCTTATAGGGCGTTTCCTTTCACCACTGTTTTGTTGTCATCCACACCTGTGTGAAACCAGAATCACTTCCTCCCAGCTGTTCTGCTTTAGACATTTTCATTTTTCTGTGCATGAATGTCTGATTTCCTTTCTTTGCATTTTGCATTTATCTACTTCTTTAATCTCATTTATAGAGTCCTTCTTTCAGTCCTGCTTCAATTGCATTGGAGATTAACACATCCTGCTCTTTCAGTGAGGAAAAAAGTGTCCTCCTCGTACTCTATTGCACTATTAATGCTGAATTTACAGGTACACTTTGGAGTAGGATGCTTTTCATAGTTCTTTTTAGCCAAAAGGGAGAATATAATTTTAAACAGCAAGCAGTGGCAGGCCCTGGTCTGCTATGCATTTGAGGGAGCATTAAACTTTGGTGAGGAAAAAAGACCCTCCTCATCTCTACCAAATCAAACATGCAAAAGTTTTCTTCCCTTTATTGTCTGTTTATGTCCAACCCACGTCCTCACTCATCAGACGATGGCTTGGGCTGCAGTGACCTCTCAGTCACAGTCTCTCATCTGCTGTTCCCTACTGGGCAGAGCACAGCCCCAGCAAACAGCTTCAGGCCATCTGCTGAACTCTCCCTGTGCATGAAGCTCCCTGAGGAGATCCAGCACCAACCTCATCCTTCCACTGAGTGTTTACCAACTTGCTGCTGCCTACAAGGCAGTTAATAGAAGTCTCTACCTACCTACTTTGTGCTCTTTTGTTGGATCCCCTTTTCATGGCTCAGCTCCCACTTTCAACATAAGCTATTTCAGCTTTTGGGTACAGCTATTTGGGAAGGGTGATTTTTTTAAAGCCATATCTATGAACGAAATCCATGACAGTCACATTCTGGGCCTCGGAGAAGACGAACCCTCTAGCTGAAAGACAATCTCCTCCCTCATCTCTGCTATCTTGGACGATCTGAACAAATGTGACTACGAAGCAGTGAAAACATTCTCACATCTCTCTTCTGATTCAAGTTTTCCTTATCTCTGGCTATACCATTGATGGTAAATCTCAAAGCATCCTGTTCCCACTGGAACAACCCTTTGCAGGTTGTGCTGTTCAGTGACCCTCTTTCTTGACCTCTCTCATTCCATAATGGCAGCCCTGTAGCTGTCACAGCTGTTTGTACCCGTGCAAAAGCCCTGTCCTGCTCTAGAGGAAAAGGATGCAGCATGCAAAGACAATCTATTGACAGTAACCTCTTTGAAAATCAAGCCATTCTTGGCTCTGTGTATAGACATATACATCTCCATTCATCTTCATTTTGCTAAGCAGAGATATTTCTTACCTACTAAATATTTGGGGCTGAGGCACACTGGCAATTATGACAGCCATTAGTGTACCATCAAGAGAAACTGAGTGCCAACTTAACGAGTACACGTACACAGACTTTGGAAAAAACCTCCATCTTAAAGTCAGAAATTGCTGTCTCTGCATTTGCTGTTTGGACTAGGCTGAAAAATAAGCATAGAAATGCCCCTCCTGAAGACTTGTCTGGTGATTTGCCTGTGGGCAACACAATCCAGATTCCTCTGTAGTCCTCCAAGCACTTTTCCGTTGTCATCCTTAGTTTTACAACTCATCTCCCAAGAGGAAAAATCTAACTCTGTTTAATCATGTGTAGGGTCTCCTTCTGGCCCCTGCCTCACACACCTTCACTATTACTAGGCCTTTCTAAAACAAGAAAGAGGGAAAATGCCCCTCTTGTATTCACCCTCCCTTTCCTGGACAGTGCCTTGGTGAGTCCCAGGCCGAAAACTGCCCCAGCACTCTCTCAGCCATGGCTACTGACACCTGGTGGGCAGAGCTGCCCCCACACCTTGGTCAGTGGGCACCACTGTAGAGCACCAGGCCAGGGGCAAGATGAAAGCACCAAATCCAGGCTGCCCATTCGCAATAAAATCTCTCTGGATACCTGCAAAGCCCTCAGCGTCCCTCTGGGAGGCTGCACGCAGCCAAAGTCACATGAGGCTCTTCTGGTGCTCCCCACATTCTGGCAGCAATCCCCCCACTTTGTGTGCTGGTGGCGCTGCTTGGGCAGTTTGGTTTTTAGTCAGAAATCAGGGAATCAAAAATAATCCTGCTGTTTAAGGATTGCTTGTTTGCATTTACATATTCTCCTATGTGTAATATGTACAGCCTTATAATAAGACAGAGAGCATGACTTTGTTTTTAGATTGGTTAGTTTTAGGTAATACTTTTTAGTAGATGATAATTTGAATAGACTCATAGATGCTCAGAAAGCTGGGGCCTCCAGAGCTGGTCCAATCCCACCACCGGCTCAGTGTGAGTCAGCTGGAGCCAGCTGTTGACTGTCCATCCAGTTGGGCTTCAACTATCTCCAGGGAGGGGCATTCCACAACTTCTCTGGATAACCTGTGCTCATGTTTGACCATCCTCACTGGGTAAGATTTTCTCCTGTGTTTAGAGGGAATTTCATGCATTGAATTGCTTCAAATAATGTTCCTGAAACATGTTGCTTTCAAACATCAGAAGAGTGTCAAGTGGAAGAGGACATATACCCCGAAAAGCACAGCCATGATACATTTACTGATACTGAGTGTGATATAAAAGCTATATGGCTGAGAGCTTGTAAAGTTGGATGTGGTACATTCACTCAACAGTTCTTTATATACGTAGGTCAAGTGGAAGATATTTTCTTGACTATACCTTCTGTCCTTTATACAATTCCCAATGTTTCCCAGCAGTTCAAAATAATCTTTGGGTGAGATGCTGTTTCTGCTTATCAGGCCATTACCTCCTCATTCTGTCTCAGTTGCTGCTGAATAGCTTCAACATGCCTGGTACAGTGCTATAAATATGAAGATATTTCATAACATCAGTGTCAAATCCCATAAGCTCATCACTTGCATGACATTTTGGTGGTTTTTTTTCCTCTAAAGATTTCATAGAAAATTGAGAAAAAATACACCTTATTTCCCTCAACCAGACTGGCAGAATTTACCTGGTCTACCATGAAATGGAAGTACAGCTCTCAGCTAGTTCAAAGGTCCTTAATTTTCTTTTAAGATCCATCTCGCACCATTTTATCTCAGGTGCATCTTCCTGATCTGCACCAACAGCCCAGCAGATGGATCAGACCCACTAATTCCACCAGAGAGGCTGTGCCACTGCTCCGTCCAGCCACAGCTGCCCTAACACAGAGTCAAGAGCATCTGATTTCTTTGTTTCACTGGGCAGGATAATAAAGCTTTCCTGAACAGCAGTGTTTACAGCAAGCGAACTATGCGAAATCTCTCCCCTCAACTGCTATTACACAGCTTGCAACCTTTCGTTCAGGAGATTAAGTTTGCACTGCTTCGAATAATCTCTTTGTAATTGGAAAACTTTCGTTTTGACAGAGACAATGTGGCAGCCTCCCTGCGAGCCTCGCTACAAGCCAGTGCTGAGTGCCATCTGGAGAACCGATGCCGAAGTCAAGCAACAACATCCTGTCATATTTTATCTGGAACTTCGCAACAGAACAACTAATAACATCTTAAGCTTCATTTGTCTGGCTGTCTCATGCTCTTGGCAGAGGTCATAACCAATAGTGGCTTTGCTGATTTGCTGCATCAAAACTAATTAGGTTACAGTGCTCACTGACAGAGCCTCTCATGATGGCATAAAAGCCTCCGGCTTGAACTTTACTCATTATGTCAAAGTAAAGTCTCAAACTCATAAAACTTGCACCTGTATCAGCTTCTCAGTCACAGTTTTTAACATCCATTAATGGTGCTTAATCAGCTTGATGGAGCCATTGGCTCCTGTACTTCATTTTTTACTCCCTTCCTTAAAAATGCTGCTTTTGAGAAGTGGGGCTCATGGCATGAAAACACATGCCTGACATTGCAGATGCAGAATTCCAAGCACAGACTCTTTGCTTTTTGCATCCTTTACAGCAGGAAAAATGCCCTGAACTGACTCAATGGGGTTTGTATGTCAGTGCACTGCGGCGGCCTCCTGCACCCTCTCTGAAGAAAACGTGGCAAAGATGAACTTTTTACCGAGCTTATAGGAAATCTATTCATTTACCAGACACTTTCAGTTTGTCTTACTGAATGAGTCAGTTTTAGAAGTCTGAGTAAAATTAAGATAACCGTTGCAGGAGGTTAAAATTAGGGCAATGCTCAGGGTAAAAGTCAGGGCACATTTTAACGGCTCTTAATTCAAGTGAGAAACCAGCAGGAAAGAAGATTTCTGTCTGCACAGAGGGAAAAGGGAGAAGTAAGGTTTAACAGTTTCCTGCTTAAATGTTGTAAAACATGTCAGCAGGGGGCTGTGACAGTAAGAAGAATTGTGCTTTCTCACAGCAGGAAAGTGGCACTTCACTAGACTGGTTACATTGATTATCAAGATGAGGCCGTGTTAAAGAGCAAGCACAGCACTTAAATGTATTATAATGTGTGTAAGAATCATTATTAAAAAAGGCAGCACAGTGTATTTGCTCTAAGATTTTCCACCTGCTACCACTTCAGGGGCCACAGTAGTGACAGCAGTTCATGCAACTTTTTTTTGCTTGTCTGATAAAAATATCTGCTGAGTCCGAGGGATGGCTATCACTGTCACACAGCCTGGATTTTATTGGACATTGGTGCCAGATCATCTCTGTTTGAGAAAGACATTAGAAGTGTGTGAAAAGAGGGTTAAACCAGGATTTATTTATTTATTTCTAGGTTCAAAGTCATTAACATGCTATTACTTCATACTCTTGCACTTTATTTATTTATTTCTCAGGTGCTTTTGGTGGAAAACACCACAAAATTCTGGAACTTCTAATGCTCTTATTTGAGATAAAAGCTTTTAATTACATTAAATTACTAATTTCAGATTAGAACATTGTAAATAATGCTGCACCTTTAGACATGCCTGATTCCTCTTGATTGCTCTGTATTATCAAATCTTCTTACTCTTTCTGTCCTATTTAATGCATTTCATGCATTATAACAAAAAGTATGGAAAATTTTTTACCAATGCACATCCATTCCAATGTCATAAAACGGAACATATGCTGTTCACCCTCAGGAGCATTTCCAGTTGGGAGCTGCATCTTTCTAAACATGAATGTACATCAGTGGTTGTGACCAACTGTGTGAATGAGTCTTACGTGATAATGGACAGATGTAAAGAAATCAGG
Source organism: Sakesphorus luctuosus (assembly GCA_013396695.1). NCBI lineage: Eukaryota > Metazoa > Chordata > Aves > Passeriformes > Thamnophilidae > Sakesphorus > Sakesphorus luctuosus. The sequence goes on from VWZD01012335.1 coordinate 312,822, forward strand.
CCTGGAATATTGTGTTTATATTAGGATCTTCAATTAAGTGAAGAGACTGGATATTTAACAGGGAAAAATTACTACATGGTTAATGATCTGGATGGATTGCTTTTGGAAAGGAGACTCACCTAGGCAAAATATGTAGGTTGACAATGTGGTATTTAAGAGATTGTAGCTGTTGGAGTCAAGAGATATTTGAGGAGGTTCATATTCCCAACACATTATGCACATATACACATTTACTCCTTTACCAGCTGTATTTCAGTTTCCTTGTGATAACAGAGTTAATAATGTGTATAAATATGTGCAGGATTACAGCCTGACAATGGAAAGAAAATAGTTAGCATGTCATACACTACTCCAATTACGAAGTAGCAATTAAAGGAATGAAAATTAAGACTGAAAATCAAGAGAGCCCTTGTCATGGAAGATGTCAGGCTATGAGCTGTTTTCCATGGTTGATGAGTGAAGTTTCATTGTTTCTGTTTTAAAACCAAAACAAAGCAACCACATTCTTAATAAAAGCAGAACGACTACCAGCACACCCTAAAATGGGTTAGGCATTCACCGACTGTGACCTCTGCATCCATGCATGTGTCTCCAGAGTGATATTTTATACCACTCAAAACAAAAGCAGTATCTCATTCTGTGTGCTTGGTGGGAGCTACAGGTAAAGATCATTTAGTCCTTTAGGAATATGCCCAATGTTATATGGCAGTACAGCAGCTAGAATTTCTGACTTGGGAACTTAACATGAACTGGCAATCTTCACTGTCCCTAGAGTAAACTATTTTATTATTATTGCTTGATTTAGGAAACTTAAAATTTTGAGACTGCTCTCTCGGGACAGAACAATGAGCTGAGAGAGTGCACTGTGGACAAATAAATATACCCTTATTTGCATACATGCAATAACATCACTGGGGCACTGAGGAGTCAGGAAAGAAAGAAAAACAACAACGAAATTGTTGTATACTAATGTTGTGGATTTTTTTAAAACAGAATTTGAGACCAGAATGATGTAACATGAATCAAAATACATAAAGCATGCAGGTCAAATTTTGAAAATAAGCTTTCAGAAGATAAGGTACGCAATTTCCTATTTTTCTTAAACCGCTCAGCTGAAATACAAGCTTTAAAACTGTTTATCTTAGAGAAAAGGGTGTTGTCTAAATTTTCTTACCACATTAGAGGGTTTGTAGTGACAAAACATGGCAGAGGCTGGGTGAGAGTACCTATTACTCATGCCTGCTTCCAGTGCAGGAGTGCTGTGAGGGCCATGTGTTACAGCTGCTTTGTCCTATGAGGTAGCTTAAAGAGGGATACAATCCAGCCATAAATTCACAACATGAATTCCCTGCTGTAGAGGAGCTCTGCTGGATATAAATGTGCCACAGTCAATCTGTGCAGAGACATAAAAGCATGCTGGAAAAGAGGGAGCAGGGCTGAGGCACAGTGAGATTCTGCTGTGCCTTGTTGCCTCTGCTGTGTGGGTACCAGGGTGTTCCTGCTGCCCCTGTGTGTGGGACTGTGCCACAACACATCCCACCCGGAGCTGCCCTCCGCTCTCCAGTGGGGCAGAAGTGACCGTGTGAGGGGATGGTCTTCTCACAGAATAAAGGTCTGGAAACTGAGAGGCTCCTACTCCATCTGCCTTTTCCCTTGAGTTCTCATATTACACAGGAACAACTATTCCCAGCATTTATGTAGTACATGCTAAAGATGTGTGCCAAAACTTGCGTTTCAGTAATGTCTTTGTAGCTCCCAGGTCCCGCAAATTTCTAGCAAAACTGAGTTCTTCAGATCATTGTCCTTCATGATGGCAGGATTCAGTTCTAACACATATTTTTTAGATTAAAAACCTCCCAAACATTGAGAAGCTGACATTGGTCAACTTGGACACCACAAATCAAATCCAGAGGGTAGTGGATGTCACTGTCAGAATAGCACAGGCTAAGAAAAATGGAGCTGAGAAATCGAGATGGGATTTGGACTTCAGCCTTTGGGATGGAGATCATCAGGTTCTCTGCAGGACAGCTGCAGTCACCTTCTGTTTCTTGTTTTGCTAAGTTGCTCCTCCACAGCTGGAGATGGGTGCTGAGGAGACATCACGAGTATCCAGCCTCTCTGCCGAAAGTGGAAGCATCACCAGTGTTTTGCAGAGTTGACTTGGCCCCTGAGCAAATCATGTTTGTTCTACATTGATAATTTTCAGTGCATTTATCTGCCTTTGAAGGTCTGTGTACATTGCATTTTGTTGAGAGATATCTCTGGGTGTGGGCATGACAGGGACTTACCGGACAGTCCCGGGTTTCGTGCTGGAGCAAAAGAGGCCCAGCATGTTCTAAGTGGTCAGAGTTCGGTACTTTCCCATGCTCAGCAAGAAGGAGGTTTTTCTTTAGCTAGTGTGTTTCAGACGTAGGTTCTGTTAAAAAAAAACAACAGTGCTCCCACAGCCTTAATAAGGGGAGGCAGTTCAGATTGCTAACAGTGCCAGAAATATAAAGATATATCTGCTGCATATCTTCTCCTATACAATTTTAAAGACATCTGAAATAAGCATCAGCTAAGCCAGCCTATCTCTATTGCTTAGAAGGAAATGTGATATCTCCATCTGTTATTATGTTCTAAACACAGTGTTGCAGCCCATAAGACTTCTCTGACTAAGTAAGGTCCTGTGACTTTAATAGGACAGCCAGTCCCTTGGGCAAGGGAGGATTTTTTAGCTCCTGGCATTTCTAATAAGGACCCAATTGTTTCAAAACCTCTGCCTCTGGAGGAGAATTTTTTACTTCTGCTGTAGATCAGCTGCCAGTAAGCTTCTCAGCCTGAGAAGAGGCAGAGTTCAGCCAGTCTGCTCACAGTATGGGAAGTCCTTGGCCAGGCAGTGGTGCTGGGCACTGTCGGGAGCGGGCAGGCAGCACTCTCTCTGCTCGGGTACCAACCGCCTCTCTTATCAGGTGCAAGCATTAGTGCCTATATTTCACAGTGCAATGTGCAGCATTTGCAAAGGCCTTCCCTTGGGCAACTGGAGGGCAAATGAAAGGGCTTTTTTTTCTTTGTGTTTGCCTTCTGATTAAAAAAGTAACTTGCATGCTTTTTGAACCCTCAGTTTCTTTTAGCTGCTCTCTGTCTCTGTAAATAGTTGACAAGTCCTAGAAGAACATTGTCAGTGTTGCTACTTCTCTTTCTGCCTTCATGACAGAAGGACAGGAGAGAGGGGCACATCTGAAGTCTTCACTGTTTCTCCTTCAATTTTCTGTTGCACAGAAGAAGATTCAGAAGACTAAACTGAATAAATCAGCCTTAGTGAAATGGGAAGAGAGGAATTAGATCATAGGTAAATCCGTGCTAGACCCACGGATGATGTCATAAAGTTGCAGGCTTCTACTTAAGGCTTTATCTGCAATTGCCTCCCTTCCCCTGTGTGTCCCTCTAACACAAGAGCTGACAAAAATATGGAAGGAAGCCAAATATTTTGCCTTCAAAAGGCAAGTGTAAATGTTGTCATAGCAACATAGGAAAGCAGAATGCTACTTTTTAAAGGTGGGGGGGGAAATGAGGAAGGGATAAAGGGAAGGAGAATTAGGGGTTTGCAGAACACACAAAAAATGACAGTTCTAGGATGAGGAAATGGACAGAGATTTGCCTTGTGACACCTACAGCTACTTGCAGAAAAGTTTGTGTCTGAAACATAAATAGCTGCAGTAAACTAGGTAACATCTAAAAAAGTCAGAATCTTTTCATTTCCTATGTATTATATGACAAAACTTGGTTAACGAGTGGTCAGACAGACCTCACCCAGGTCTATTATTGGAAAAAGAGACTGCTGACTAACGGGATCTTGCATTTTTATAAGCAGCTTGTGACATCCCATAGCCTCATCAAAATTTGAAAGTTTCGACTGAAACTGCCAGATACTAGATATTATAAATAGATCCAGGAGAGCAGATGTTAGCATATCTATCTCACATAAGAACCTCTGGTTTAGAAGCCTTTTCTTTCATTTGTGTCCTCTCTGGTGATGTAAAAGGTGTCCCATTATGGTGTTTCAAAGCCTAGGTTTTCAGTAGGTTCATCAGTGAACTGAATAAAAACAGCTTCAGTAAGAAATAAAAACAACTAAGGAACCATTAAAGAAATATACTTGTAACAACACTAAAAATACTCCTCAAAAAATTTTGTTCTCATCTCATAAGAAGAAGCTGTGTTTGTTTCCAAAACTCAGTTGAAGTATTTTACTTTAAATGTTTTGTGTACATTGGTTTGTGTAGGTGGTGCATCAGGGCGCTGAGGACTTGAGAAGCTGCTGTCAACAAACCCAAGGAGACAAGAAAGAGCCCACGGCCCTTTGGTGATTGACAGATTCAGTCACTTAAATGCTGAGCCCACAGCTGAAACCTGAGCAGAGTCTGCTTCACAGAACTATCTGAATTCCACTGGAAAGTTTATTCATTTTAGTTTGTTATTTAAAAATATCAGCCATCTGAGGACAGTTCATTTCTAGGACTTTATATAACATCTAAAATACTGTGAAGAGGATATTTTTAATGTGTCTGCAGTTTGCTTTAGTATTATAGAATGAGGAGAATGTCTTAATTAACTTGCTTGCCCCATTCCTGTAGCCTGCATTATAGATGCAGATAATACTATTCAAGAGGGAACAGAAGGTTGCGTTTTCATTTGGAGTTGACAAGTGGCACATCATTTCCAGATTTATGAAGGTGAAAAGCTGAATAAAAATAGAAGAAATTCTGTCTGCCATATTTAAAAAACTCAAATGATATTGCTAAATGCCTTGAAAAGAAACTGAAAGAAACATCATGTAAAGTAATTTTTCAAGCAGCTTTTGTGTCTGCTTGTATTTCTGTCTTTCTGATGGATCCTTTTAAAGCCACAGTTGGAAAAGGATTTGAATGACCCACAAGAATCTCTGCAGACCTTCTTCTCCTTGTCCTCTCCAAAGGGTAGTAACAGATAATCAGATAATCACAGATGTAGGGAAAGGAAGTTTCTAGCAGCCAGAGTACTGCAGGTGCTTTGGCTGGAACAACTCACCATTTCCTCTCTCGCTCTGCAAGTGTTGGCTGAGGGTGATTGATGGCTAAAGATCACAAAACTCAGATCGAAGCAAAACAGACAATGAAAATCAAGCATGAAAAGCAATAACGTGCCCTATTTTCCCTATATAAACAAATCCATTTTTCACTAGCAGTAAAACAGATTCAGGGTATTACTTTTGCTAAATTATTTTCTTGGGGCCAGATGCCCGTTTGTGAACCTGCCCTGGATCATGATTACAAATAGGCTTTGGTATCACATCCACCCACTGTGAGTCCAGCCCCAGAACCCTTCAGAGTGCCTTGTTTGCCACGTTCAGTGGCACAGGATGCCAAAAGGCTGTGGTTTCCTGAGGAACACACAGACTTAGTGACTGGACAGCTCCAAACCAGTTTTTATAACAAAGCACACATCAGGAAAGCCGTTTTCTTGTGGTCACCCTATCCCAAAAATTTTGGTGGGTTTCCAGGTCGATCCTAAATGAATTCTTATACACATAAATAAGCTGTAAACAGTCCTCCCTCTCTCACCAGAACATTCCCAATCCTGAAGTGTAGTTGTCATTATTTCCAGTGAGAAACGTTTCTTGCATTTTAAACACTGCGAGCCCCTTTGGGTAAGTTCAGATCTGGAGAATCCTGGGTTGGTCCTTGCTCAGGGAAGTTAGTTGTGATGCCTCACAGCCATAGGGAAGACTTTCTGACACTTTCACATGTAGAAAATACAGAAAAATAAACCAAGAAATTTAAAAAAGCAATCCTCTGCTGCTTCCTCTGCTCTAGCTTCAAATTGTCACACTTGGCTTCCATTTAAATACTGAGCAAGGCTATGGGTAAGTTGTTTAATATGAACTGTTTAGCTCCCCAGATTTTATGGTATTGAACTTCACGATCATAAATTTCAACCACGGTTTGTATAATTTTATTCTTAATTCTGAGTCCTGTGCAGGGAAGTAGCTTATTTTAAAAGATCTTTACAACAAAGAAAGGATTTCTTTTAAGAGCACTGGAAATAGTACCACAAAAATCTAAGGGTATTTTTAAGAATGTCACCTTGGTTTCACAGCCTACATTTATGCACTGATAGGTCTCTGCAGCAGGTGGGTAAACACAGAAAACACAAACTGTGCATAAACATAGCTGTATGCATGTGTGTTTAAGGCTTTGGAAACGTGGCCATTTCAAGGGATTGTGACTCTTCAAGAAGTTTAAAAATGTTTCCAAAATTCCCAAGTAAATTAACCTTAGGACCAAAATAGTGAAGCTGAAACAGAGAAATAAAACAAGATTGTTCTATACAACCTGCTCTGGTGGAGGAAATTCCTAGGCAATGTAAAGCAAACACATTTTAATGCTGTTCGTTTCTTATGACAAGTGAGTGCCCTGGCTGCAGCAGCCTGTGCTGTCTGTACTGCTGCACTCCTCATTGCCACGTGGTCCCACAGTCCATCTGGAGTACCAGCACATCACAAAACCATTGGGAGCCTTGTGTGAAGCAGAGGGACAGAGCGCTGAGAAAACTATAGCAGTGTTTGCAGCTCAGCAGCTCCAGCAGCCCCCAAACAGCCTTGCTGGACAGGACAAGGGAAAGAAAATCCACTCCTGCCCCATTAGGTACATGAGTCTTAATTGCTTTCTCTTGTAGAGATACCAAATATCTTTGTAAACAGCATGTTCAGATTGTTACACGCAAACGGACATGTGACACCTTTATGAAATATGCAAAATATGACTTGCCGGGCTATGATCCGATCTGCTTGTGTATTTGAAAGCCTTTTCCATGCTTTGGTTCGGGTACTGAACATTTCTGACAGTTTGTTTGAGGTAAACAGAGCCAATCTGTCAGCATGATTCATTACCAGCACATCTGATAAGTATGACTTAGCTTGCAGCAGGCTTGTATGTTTTTAAAGCACTTGCCTGCTTTGTAGTTAGCAGATTACTGTGAGGGAAAGCAAACACAAAAGGACATAACCAAAGGAATGATGGATTCGATCACATTACAGAGGAAGTGGCATGATGAAGAGGTTGCTTTACCTAGCTCAGACACCTGGAAAGCACAGTGTGTGTCTCAGCTGCTCAGAAGGAGTGTGATCCAGAAGCCCCATGCTGTGCACAGGCATCGTAACAAGAGGCTGTCATCACATACTGTCCCACATTCCCTTTTACATGTATTTCCCTGATTAAGTTTCTGTTTTGACAGCTTTTGAACAGTAACACCTTTCTCTTTTTGCCTCTGAATTTTCTCCCTTGAAAGGTGTAAATTATTTTGGCCTGTTAGAGGTGCAAATAAGCATAACAATAGCCAGACTGGGAGAGTCTTGAAGGAGAAAAATATCAGGACTCAATCCTGGTGAAAACTAACACATAGATATATTGATGAGTTGGGGCTAAATTGTGGGAAAGGTACTTGTGAATTTCTTCAGGTAGTGTGAAGTTCTGTATTTGCACAGGTTGGGAACTCGGTAATACCAAGGATGGGGAAGGCACAAGAGAACTAAAGATGGTTAACTTCTGGGAAAAAAACCCCAGCTTTTGGTGGCAATTGCTACGAGTAAATGTTTGTGTCCTTGCTTCACTTGGCTGGAGCCAAGTAAATGCCTTGCAGAGTAAAAGTTGTAACTCTCATTACTTCTGAACCTAGTTTGACTTCTCATTCTTAGTATTACAGAAATTCTGTGCCTGACTCAAGCAGCACCACTTGTACCTGCTGTTATATGGAACAGAAAACCACTTCCTTGACCACAGCTTATCACCAGTTGTTTGTGACAAGGGCACGTAAAACTATCATTACTGCATTGCAACTTTTTGGAGCTAAAGGCAGAAAAAGAGAAGAACCATATTTCCTTCTATATTTTCCTTCTACACATAGAAATAGTCTAAAAGAAATCTGTGAGTTTGTGCAGCTTTGTTTCTATATTTTCACATTATTAAAACTAAATCAATACTGGTCAGAATTCAATAAGAATGCATATTTTATGATCTGCATTTATTTAGAAACTAACAGTCCAACACAATCCATTTAGTTACACACTATGCATGCAACTTTTACTTGCATGGAGACCGATGAAAAGAAACACACTTCAGGGTAAAACTCTTGATGTTTAGCTGCAAGTGAAAGGGAACATTTGTTTTGGACTGAAAGGAACACCTTCTCTTTCATTTCCATGCCAAGAACAGCAAAAGTTTCTTTTGCTACAGAGTTAAAAAGGTCTGTTTCACCCTCACTTTGAAAAAGTAGAGTCTTTTTATCATGTACCTGCTGGTAGAGCTAAAGGGAGCCTGGTTGAAAAGGAAGCTTAACCAATTTTTTTGTTTTCCAAATCACTGGAATATGTATTTTACCTTGATTTTCATTTTTAAATGTTAACATCTTATTAAAACAGATGAAAGAATTGTAAAGCTGTATGAAAATTGACAAAATTTCATGCACAGTAACCCCTTTTTTGGTTTGGTTTAACCTCATTATTTTATGCTTGAACACAGATACATTTTCACTTTCTAATTTTGGTTAGTCTAACAAAAGATACTGTCTGTGCCTGCAAAAAATCCCTCCTTCTCCTGAATGAGCAACTGTCATGGCTGATACCATTACTACTATAGGAGTTTTATTACAGGGCTATAAAGTCATTTCTGTGGCACCAGGGTGTCCTTTATTCCTACATCGAGTGGGAAGCCCAAAAGGCTTTGGCTGAGCTAATTGTTTGCAGGAGACTGCTAAGCTTGCAATGTAACCACACAGGAGGCTCTTCACAAGCAGAAGCTGCTGCTTGAAGCTTAGAAAAATGAAGCTGTGAGTGGAGAAAATAATCCACATGGTGCATTTTATGAGTTCCTTCCCATTTCTGACATATACATGACATAGAAGATATTTAGTCTTTCTTTTCAAAGAAGGGTATGTTTTTACCATTTACAGTCACAAATATAACCCAGCCATAATATATTACTATTTACTTCTGTCATTTAATTCAGCCATTTGCAACAGTTCTGCAATTCCCCTATCCAGTTGTTTCAGTGAGATATGAGCTTCAGTGGTTAACTGGATGTTTTAGATATTTTTAAGATTCATACATGTCTTTCTTTTCCAAATTCCTAAATGGCAAAACAAGCATCAGTTTAAATTCAAGTTTTAAAGCCCAAGTAATGTAAATTAAATTAAATTAAAATTAGCATTTTAACACTGTATATTTTAATTAGCATTCGTTTATTATTATTTTAGTAGAAGTGAGGTAGGAAAGAATAACTCCCTCAGCAGAAACACACTTTCATGCAACTGAACAATTTGCAGTTGAAAGCTTCAAACACCCCAAGTCTTTTGAATTAACAAAGGATTATTTCGGATTGTTTTTCTTTTCCCTCCCTTGCTTAATAAACTTCAGCTATCACTTTGCTGAGATTAGATATGAGTAGGGCAAAATAATTGGTGGTTTTGCTATGAGTGCATTTCTGTGAGCAGAGAAGTCCCAGCTGGCACACTATCATAGGCAAGAGAGCGAATTCTGCTGGGTCCCTTGTCTTGGAAACTGTTGCTGAAATTTTCTCTTTTGTTCATTTGAAGTCTGTCTTGAGTAAGCTACTTCTGCAGCCCGACACACACTTTCAGTGTCACCAGGTTACAGAGCATCACGTGACATAATGTGTTTTGACACAACCAGATGTAACGTGGTGCACATGCCACAAGAAATAAAGAAAAGCAGAGGCATTTAATTCTTCCTCTCCTCAGTGGACTTGCAGTATCCACAGGTGGTTGAGTTTTTCCTCATGCATGCCCACATTCTTGCTGGGGGAATGGAGCAGCTGAGGGCCCCTGAGCGCAGCAGGCTGTAGGACATCCTGGGTGAGTGCCGTGTTTCTGCAGTGCCAACACTTGTGCAGCCAGCAGGCCCTGTCACAAGGGCTGAGCTGGGTGCCACACAGCACTGGGGTACACCCAGGTTGCATTTGAGGAATGTTCCTCCTTTGTGTACCTGACACACAAGGCACACAGGCCATGTCCATGCTGATTTTCAGCTCCCCTCTGGAGACAGCCATGACTACAGTAAGGCAAAGTGGGCACTGCTACAGCCAGCACCTGGCAGAGAAGTTGCTGCTACCCTTGCTGGGTGCAGCATCACCTTTGAGCACACCTCTGGCTCTGTTGGAGGTGTCCTGAGGGTTGCTGGGATGAAGAGGGAGGCACGGGGCAGACACAATTCAGCTGCTCTCCTGTCTGTGCTGCTCAAAACAATAAAGATGTAGTCTCAGCACTGTGTCACTTCCTGACATGCAGCAAAAGCAACAGGAGTCTGTTTAGATGAAAACGTCTCTAAGCACCTTTTTTCCTTCAGGTACCAAGTATTACTTAAAGCTGAGAGCCAGAGGTGAGAGCTGCCAGATAGGTACATGGCAGTATTCTTGTCTTTAGTACAAAACATCAGGCAAAATAAACCTTTGTCAGCATTTGAAAGCAGTTTTGACTTTACAAGTGGTGGCAACGTAAAATAAATCATTCTGTAGCAGATGAATTTGCTATAATTGTTTCTTCTTGAGCATGCCAACATTTTGGGGTGAAGGAGGAACTCCAGCTTTGAAGGTGGTTAGTGCAGCTAACGGCATGACCAGTAGCCAAATGATTTTCCCCACTCTCCTTTCCCCATCGGGGTATTGAGGTACAAAGCTGAATTTCTCAGCTAGTGAGGCTGCCCATTTTTGTTCTTAGTCAGGCAGCTGTGCCAAGGCAGAGCACAGGGCAAAGCAGTCCCTGCCACAGTGCCTCCTCCTGTCCTCTCCAGTTACCTCAGCACTGCCCTCCCATGTGAGCCAGTAAGTGTCACACTTTCGACTGAAATATGCAGAGATGCAATTACAGACTGTTGCTTTTTCAGAGTGAAGGTCTCCCTGAGCAATGCCATCCCACAGCTCCCTGCTGCCAGTGCAAGCAGTCAGCACTGGGTGGACACAAACCAAGGCAGTTTTATTAATGAGATCAACATGCCTTAGTCATATGGAAGTTATTTTTTTAGGTGTTTGTGTTGTTGTTGTTAATTTTGTTTTAAAGGCAGGGAAATGCAGACATATTAATTGCTACACAATGAATTACATTGCCTCAACTGTGCCAGTGGCAGGAGGATTTCTTTTCACTGCAATAAGTGCTACTTCAGGTGCATTTTTCATTAATTTTATAGTTCATCCTTCAGCAATAATTCAGTCAGTCTGGAGAGAAATGGTAAGACCTTCACTGGAATTGAGATGCCAAGTTGTGATTACAGGTTGAGAGCTGATGGTTGCAGATTACTTCATATCAAATGGCTCAGGGATTTCAGAAGTTTTTTTGAAGTCTTTTCTTCTCTCTTCCATTCTATACATAGAATCTTGTTACTTGTTTGAATGATTTTTTAAAAGCTCTGTTTTCCTGGGAGCTGCCTGGGTGTCTGGCTTTCAGCTAAATTTGATTTTAACACATATTTTTAAACAACTGCTGTAAAGATACTAAAGCACAGTGGTTCAGAACAGAATGTAGCTAGTTATTCTAACCACTTTCTCTAAGAGGGTTTGATATTTTTATTGGAATCGTAAATCACTTGATCTGGTTGGCCTTTGTACATTAAAGTAAAGAAGAAGAGTTCGTGTATGTGTATTGGTGTAAGTAAACACTGTGCCTGTTCCTGAGCAGAGGACATTGTTGTGAGGTTAATGGACTCTCCATCCTTCCCTCAGATGTTATCAGCTCTGCTGTGGGTATCTGATTTGCTGGGAAGAGATGTGATTCTCCTCTCTTAGGAGCTGAGATAACCGAGCGTTTGCTCAACACTCCTGCTGGTCCTGGTGCCAAGTTCACCTAAACGTGTAAATCATAGAATCATAGAATCGATTGGGTTGGAAAAGACCTCTGAGATCACCTGTCTGGGCACAGTGAGGGCATGAAACAGCCACTTCTGAATTTCTCAGTGTTGGTAGGTTTGCATACACACATTTGTATGTACTCACAAAAATAAGCCCTGGCGTGGTTAGAATAAACTTGAGCAAGAGGCACAGGGAGCCTTGGTCAGTTATTTCCATATTCTTCTGTCTCTAGTTCGCTGTTGGTTTGAGCTACATAACCAGTTTTGTGCTACATGATTAAACATTTCAAAGACACTGCAGGGGAAGGAGGAAAAAATTCTTGGAATCATTAAGGTGGGAAAAGACCTCTAAGCTCAAGTCCAGCCATGCTTTGAAGAAAATTTTTGTAACAAATTCAAACCAGCCCAACTTATTCCCTGAAGAAAGATAGTTAGTCAATAGAAATGCTGTGAAAGCCTAACGAATGACCAGTAGACACAGGAAAACTTACCCAACTGTATATAAAACTTTGGAAACAAATTTTGGAAGCACATGGGACAAAAACAGTTCCTGTAGAAAGAATTTTCTTTTCGTACAGGAAGTAACATCAGCCTGTAAATCCCTTCTCTGCTCTCAGAGATGTTTCCCATATGGGTCTGAAGATATTTTAATTTCCATATGTCCTGAGATAATTCCTCAGCCTCTGATCCTACAGCAATCCCAGATATCAGATAAAACACAGACAAATATTAGATGGGATGTTTATATATTTCTGCCTTGTGAAATGCTTTGAGCAAACTTTTTCTAAAAATTTAAATGTATTCCTTTGCTCCCAAATAATTTCCATTTAATTTAGCATACCAGCTTCTTTCTGGACTAAAATCTTTCCTACATTACTAACCATTTCATAACTCATAAAGAACTCATTTCATACATAACCATTTCAAACTCATAAATGAAATTTTATGAAATGTGTTCTTTGAAAAGTGTATCAATCTCTGGGATTTTGCCAGGAAGTTTATTGGTTTAAATGATCTTAGAAAATTTTTGTATAAAACTGTGTTTTGAATAATGAAAAATAAACACAAATGCTACAATCTTCTACAGTGATTTTAAAAGAAATCAATGCTTGACAAATTTTAAATTAAGCACCTAATTCACTGTGATTGATCTATAGATCTAATATAAATTGGCAAAATACTTTGAACAAACCTGCGAAAATGATAATTAAAAAACGTAAACATGAAACGATGTGCAGTTGCAGTTTATGAAATGAAAAGGACATTTTCTCCTTTCTTGAAGAGGTTCTGGGTGGGTATCAGAATTTCTAATTTGGTAAGAGATTGAAGCTATTCCTGGGACTCTGCCTTTAGGAAAGGGGGTTAATATTTTGATGGACAGTGTCACAATGGTTGAGATAAAAAAATAAAAATTTGTCAGATCCAGCTCTGGGAATTTGTCCAATGGGAACCAGAAAGATGGGATGGAGGTCAAACATTCTTAGGATACATGCCATCATCTTAATTTGAGACCTCTTTATAGTCATATAAGAGAACGAGTTAGCAGAGGATACTGGGCCAAAGGTGACATTTAAACAAATGGAGATGAATGATTGTTGTGACCACAGTTTCCCATTAGGCAGCTGTGGAAGCCCAGCAGCCAGCACATGGAATAAAAAGATGGATTTGAATTTTGAATACCCAAAATAAAAGCAAACTCAAAGACAAGAATTAACATCATATAACTAGACAGTATGGGAGTTTTCAATGCTGAAATCTGGAGCAATCTCTTACTTCATCAGGGCTCTTTTCAAGAACCTAAAAATCATCCTCATGTAGTAAGACACTCACAGCCATAAAGAAATCACCATAAAACCTATAATTAAATAGACAAAGAAACCAAATCATGATAAAATTCTCTACCAAACAGAAGTGACCATCTCACTAATCTGTGCTCTTTTAGAAGGAATCAGAGCACATCCAAACATTTCCTGGAACTTTGACCTGCTTTATATAATATTTTGCAGCTTGAGGGGAGCCTGTCATATCCAATGCCTTTTTATTTAGCTGGTCGTTGAGAAAATGGGACCAGTAAGTCCAAAACTAATATTTATTCATTTGTTTTCTGCTCTTGAACTTGAGATGTCTTTTAATAATATGTGGGGGGTTTTTAAAGAGGATTGTTATGAGTGTATTGGCCGTGATGCAGATTCCTCTCCAAGAACAGAGAAGCCTCAGGGTCATAAATGTGCATTCTCTTGTATATAGAATTGTCTTGTTTCTCCACAGGTTCCTGAAGCAGTTCTGTTGGTGGCCCTGGAGCTGCTGCTGGCGTGTTGTCTGATTGAGCTGCAGGGGGCTGTCTGGGCTCCTTTAGCTTCCCAGTTAAAATTTTTGTTAGTGAATCCCAGATTCTGAAAAATTTAAACACTTTGAAGAAGAAAATAAGGTTCAATTTGCCTTCAAGAAATCCATTTGTCAAAATAAATACATAAACTAACTGCTGTGGTTGTATTCTCCTTAGCAGGAATTCAGGACCTGGCCCACTGATTCCAAAGATAAGTGAAGCCCACTTTGCACACGAGAGGGATGACATCAACAGAAAAAGATAAGCCAGGTTCTTATTCAAACCCTGTGGTTCCCTTTGTTCAGGTATGTGATATGCTGTGCAGAACAGTTGGGGTACTAAGGGCTCACCCACAGTAGCTTGTGGTACCTCTGCTGTGCAGAGCCTTAGTCTTCATCAAGAGTGTGGTAAAGGCTAAAGGAAAGGAGCAGTTCAACTTTCAGAAAGACAGCTGGACTTTTTCAAAACCTCAGGAAATGTTTGTTTGAGATTTTTTTATTAGGCTTTGAGTTGCAACACTGGGGTTGCTGTTTAAAAAGGAGCTCAAGGCATTCATTATACCACTGTGCACTCTGCTGATAAATATGCAGAGAAATGCAGTCTGTTTAATCTGTATGGGCATTCAAACCTTCTGTAATACTTGGTAGAAATTCTGGGCTGAATAATTATTTATACTGCAGGAAAATAAAGCAATTCTCACAGCAGCTGTTGTAATCTTTGTAGCAAAAGCAGGAGAGTTTGTGCAGATGCTCCAGTCTTGGGAGCCAGAGAGGCAAATGTATCAGAGGAAATACCAATACATGGTTTTGCATATTTTCTTCTCACTAATCACAGCTACAGTAGCACCAATTTCCTCTCCATCACTTTTTTCTCTCACCATTGTTTCCTGTAGTGCATCAACACTACCCAGGTTCTACCTTCTATTAGCTGACAACACTGTACAGTAAAGTAGCAGTGTTTAAATAATCCACATCTTTCCAAAAAGTGAATTTTGCTTTATTCTCATGAATAGGATACAGAAATTCCCCTTTCTTCTGTACTAGGTTCCCATCTCAGCTAAAGAAATAAGTGGTTTGCCAGGGCAAGCAGGACAGAAGCAACTTGTTCTGGATGAAACTGAAATTACATAGATGGCACTTCTTTCACAGGTCTGGACAGAGGTATCAATACCAAAAACCTCCAAATGGTTATGTGTGTTTGTCTGGACATGTGCATATAAATGACTATTAATTTCTCTAACATATGTGTATTATTATTTTCATGTAGGTAGACAGGGGACAACTAAAAAATCAGCAAAATATAATTCCCTGTTAGAGCAAGACTCAATTAATACTTCTTATCTACAGAACCTGATAACCCATGGCATTTACTACTGTCAGACATATTCTGCCCTCAGATTCTGCATCTCAGAAAAAGTGTATTTCAAGAGAAGATACTTGAAGATGTTGATCTAAGTTAACTCCAATCTCCAGGAGAGGAGGGAATTGTAAAAACAAGAAACATATGGAAGAATTCACAACAAGATGACAGAAGGGCAGTAGAAAGTGGGGCAGGAAGAGAAGGAGGAAGATCAGGAGGAGAGAGGACAGCTGATCCTTGGTAGGAGAGAGAAATGATTGCCACACTCTTGGTCCAAGTTCCCATTTCACTCCTGAGATGATTTCTCATACACTCTGTGTCTTACACATTTTGTAAATAGAAACAGTGTTTAACACATTTATGGGAAAACATTAAAGAAAAAATTCTGATGCACATTTTCTTTTGTGAGGTGAATTTGCAAAACAGATGATACAAGATGTAACACCAATGCCTGCCACCACAGCATATAGAAAAGTCACAGTAAGTAGTGTACTAAGTAACATATCTACCACATGCTGGTCTTTTTTTTTTTTCATTCTCTGTCTAATGTAAAAAGTTAGTAGTTGTGAGGTTTGGGAGGGGGGGTTTTGTCCCTTTTAAATAATACAGATGTGTCCTACAGCATCTGTATGAGAGAAGAGAGCCCACAGAGCAGGGATGTCTGTAGTACCAGTTCTGTTTGGTGCAGATTTGTTCTCTAATTTGGGATTACTCCAGCACAGCTCTGTCTTCTGCATAGGTGAACTTTTACCCTATGGTAAGGATTTCTGCTGCCGACCTTAAACCTTTTCCTGAGTTTTAGAGGGCAAGAGAAGGTGGAGAGACACGGAAAGGCTTACTGGGAGGAAAGGGGTTAGGGCACCACACTCCTCTGCTCTTTGTCAATGTGTTTTAAAGATTCAGTTTTGTGGCCAGATGTGTTGCTATTTTCCACACAGCTAGAGAAGACACATATCTAAGACGAGGCTACCATCTGTCAGGATGGGACACATTTGCCCCACCAGTCAGAGGCAGCAGAATGTCTTACCTGGATGACTTCTACAATGATGGATTTAACCACTAAGTCATACAAGTCTACCTCTAAAAGGATTGCACCATGTCTGCAAAAAGATTTTTGAGTATTTCCTTCAGAGTTCAGCATCACCTCCCTTTCTGAGGCTCATTTTTAAGAGGCCATTATTTCCTTCATTATCTGCTCTTGTCCCAGTACTGAGACTGGCTGTAAATATTGGCATATGAGTGCATCTCTTTTGTGTCTCTGTAAACTCACATTGTGTTTACAAGAATATTGCCGGTGCTAGCTGTCAGGGCGCCTCATAAGCTGTCTTAGGGGCTGCTTGAAGATGTTGATTTGGACTGGGGAGCACACTGATCATAATAAAACTTTGTAAAAACACTCATGCCACTAGAGTTAGTGTTGGGTGAGCAATATACTGAACGAAACAACACCTAAGTCACCTGCAATCACCTGAAACTGCTTTGCTTATTGACTAGATTTAGTTAAAGGATTATTCAAAGTGAAATGGAGCCCTGAAAAACTATTAACTGTGAAGTATTCACACAGAAAGTAATTTCATACTCCTTGTTCCCACTCCTGGCTCATACTCTTTTCACCTGGGAGATCCCCACATCTCCCAGACAGGGAAGCCTTAATAGAGCAGAGGTGGATGGCTTGTATGTCTCCAGTGGATAACCTTGCCCAATACCACTATTTCCTCATAAGAATGTGTAAACTTCTTCTATTTACCATGTCACAATTAGGTCTCAAATAAAATTGCTCATAATAAGTAATTCTTAGATTATTTTTGTATATATTATCATACTGCTTAGCACTAAATCTGCAGGAGAGAGCACAGGCCACATCTGAACTGCTACACCATTACACAAAGTGACTTGCAGAAATCAGTGCTTCAGTGAAAAGATGAAGTAGTGTGCCAGTTTTCCAACTGTTTGGATCTGGGCATGTTGTCTGTGATGTGTTGGCTAGTCAACAATTGAAGAGTAGTTCTACAATAACTAGATGCCTTTGGAAGATAGCCCATTAAAAAGCATTTTAGTTAATCAAAGAAAGATTGTCCTTTTTCCTCTATTTTCAAATACTTTCTTAAATAAGAATCCTGTAAGTAGGTAAGTTAATGCAATATAATGCAGTGGGATAAAAAGTCTTAAAGGATGGTCTCAGGCTCACAGCCAGTCTAAGTCATAGACTATATCTATTTTTATTTCAGAAATGACTAACAGATCAGTTCATGTCTTTCCCAGCTGTAGCTGTGCAGCTGAATGTGGAAAAAACGGATGTTCACAATATGAAAACTTCCTCTGATAGTTCATGAACTCACAAATGTGTATGGTAGGAAAGTAGCCTGTTTCTATCACAAATGGGAAGCACAACCATCAAAGACAGCTTGAGAGCCAGGCCTGAAATTGTTTTACAACAGAACAGTTCTAGGCCCAATTCCCAGGACACAGGCAAATCTCAAGGTATAGGATCAGGTATTTCCATTGACGTGGAAGCTGCTATGATTTTTGTTTACAAAAATGCACTTGTAAATGCCAGTTTCTCACAAACACATCACTAAAATGTCTGTGACAGAGTTTTTTAAAAGCTCAGTTGGATTATACAACCATCATCATTGTTATTACGGTTCAAGCACAGAAAAGGATACTGGAATTAAAATAACTGCCCTTCCAAATGTTTACACACACTGCCTTTTGGATGCTGTGGTCATTTGTGTGTACCAGTCAGTCACCTGAGAATTCACAAGAGCAGGCAGTGAGCAACGGCTAAGCAAGATCAGATGTTTGATTTGCATGCAATGGACGATTATGCTTCCCACACATGCTGCTTACTCTTCTAATTCAAAAGTAAAGAAAAAAAAATTAGAGGCTATTTCTGTTCTCGTGTATTTACACAGAAACTTTTCCAACAGGAACATTTTGATGATTCCACTGCAGCAGTATCAGAGATTTGCTTAGGGAGGAGCTGCACTTCCAGCAACCTCAAAATAAGGTATCCCCAGCTCTGTCATCACGGGGATAAAACAGGTACGCATTCTGAACAGAAGTGCAGCTGCTGTGCCTGGATGTTCCCCAGCACCCTGCACCCTCTTCATGGCCTGCTGATCTCTTTCCCCCTGTCTGACTCTCAAGACAAGCCTGTGTTACTTTAGGTTTCATGCCACATATACTGGACCCTAAAACAGAGTATCCTGCACTCGAGTTGCCCCTTTCCACTTCTGGTGGCTATGGCCTTGCTTTCCTTGTTTCCTTTAACACATTGACCTTGGCTCCAGTTTTGGGTCACCTCTTCCATCAGTTCCCCTGGTTCCCCTGGTTCCCCTATTTTATTACAGACCAGTTGAATATTTTCCCTAAATATGATACCTATAAGCTTCACTTAGATGTTTACCCACACTGTGAGGGTCTGATTTTATTTCCAAATTTCTAACTTTCCTGCCCTGAAAACTTTACTGCTGATGACATCCTCATGATGGAAATAATTGCATGTCCAACAAATCTTTGACCTAAGACAGACTGAAGAACAGACACAGTTAAGCTCCCATTGAACCTGAAAGATGATTCAAGTTCTTTCTTCTCTTCCTGTGAGTTTAGTTTTTCAGGGAAGTTGGGTGAAAGTTGTTGACCTTTTTTTTTTTTCTGGCTGTAATGCTTTTTTTTAAAAAAAAACAGGTTTGTTCTAAGTGGGTTTGCAATCTCTTCATTTTTGCAGAAATTACTTCAAGTTATGCCAACATCAAAAATTTGTGTACAATGGAGGAAGTTCATGTGTTCATGGCATGTCCAACTCTCCAGTCTCCCCCCACCTGTCTATTGCTCCTTGTCATGGGAAAGACAGGGCAGAATTGTTCCATGTCCAGCCTACTGGATGTTTTTCAATCAAGCATATGAAACTTCCTGCATGTTTGTGTCCAATTCTTAGTTTTCACATCTGCCATCCTTAGCAATTTCAGTATTATTAGCACTTCAATGATCTATCTCTAACAGAGAATGTTCTTGTTACCATGAGACAATTTTTATAGATTTGGATTGCATAAATGGAAACATGTATAACATGGAAAAAAAGATCAGCAGGTTAATAACATTCTTGCATTCTCAGTTCAGAAAACCACCTTTTGGGAGCTTTACTCCAATCTCATGCTGCAATCTACAAAGTCTGGGTACATTTCCATCTCTCCCAATGAGTTGGATTAAAGATGGCATTTCACAGTGGCATCACCTGGTACAACAGATTTATGTTAGTGTCAAATTGGAATCAACTTAAAAATAAATGCACAAAATAAGAACACAGTTTGCAACCCAAACTAACATATGCTACTGTTTAATATTATTAAAGAAATCTGAGATAGCCAGGTTTTAAACTTTTGTTTTGCACATGCACAAAGCACTGCTTTTAGATACACTGAGGTTAGGAACCTCATGAGTTGTGGCTCCGTCATCGTCCATCTGACCAGACTTGTGGTCCTCTGTGTACTTAATAATTGTCTCCCAAATTCTTCTAATCAGGTAGTTGTTAATTTATCATGTAGGTGATGTAGCCTTAAAAGGACTGCAATTACATCTTTATCATCCACAGTGGGCTATAAAAGAGCTATTACAAAATGAATAGTCAGTGTTCAAACCAAAATATCTATGGAAGCGCCTTTATTTACAGAGAATACAAGAAAAACCAAGCCAAACAAACAAACAAAAACCTCAGAAGTTTTAATGTTTATTTGCTCTCTGGCAGCCTAAAGAAAATTTAAGTGGGTGTCAGTTTAAAAGAACCCCAAGAGACAGGACATTGTTTTCCCTGCACAGATGTCTTTAAGCCCTGTAGTTTCTCTGTGGGAATTTAGAACCAGGATCTTCTTCTCCACCCACATGATGTTAGTAATTGTCAAAATAAGAAATTTGGCAAATTGAAGCAACAAACACCTAAATCAAAACAAAACTCCAACAAAAGCCTAGCAAAGCATGCAGTGAAACCTTCCAAGTTATTAGGCATGGACTTTGTGTGCAGTTATAGAATCATTCCATGTCTAATCTCATGATAAACACCCCTTCATCTCCTTCTGATATTGAGCATCCAAAGGCAGGAACTTTAACACAGAGGAGAAAAACCCTAGGAAATCTCTGGTTAAATAGAGTAACATTGATTTCTTTGGTATGCAGCTAAGGGCAATATTAGACACAAACATTCTGAAACCAGTAAGTCTAAAGAACCTCTGGGAAAGAGTTTTTTCCGAGCAGGTGTTTAGTTGCCCACCTCTCTGAGGTGGCTGGTGGGCAGGAGCTGCTTATTCTGGTTCAGAAGGATTCAGAAATGCAGCCTGAAAGCATGGGGTACCTCTGAGACCTGGTGGCCATTGAGGGACGTCCCACTTCTGTTCTTCCTACCCTGGAGCATTCCTTCTCTGCCTCTGCTCCTGTCTCAGCTCTGCACAGCTCCCAACACTCACAGGTCCTTCTACAAGCCACTTCAACAGTACAGCAGAAAATGGTCCGGTTTGTGGTTTTGTGGGCCTGTTTTTTCACTGGATTAATGAGCTGCAACATCTCATGGGAAGCTCAGAAGAATGTCATAGCTGGCACTTAGTAATTAATCAATGTAAGCAGATGGGATTTTGCAGGTAAATGTCTTGGAAAGGGCAGAGTCATCTTTCAGCAGAGCTGGCCAGTTGGAATCCAATGACCGTCCCTCTCCTCCTTCTCCTGGAGCTTCGTCCTTGCTAAAAAGCACTCCAAGCATATGCTGGGCTACGCAGGGGACACTGCTGCAGGGAACAGACTGCAGTATGTGAGTTGTGTGCACCTCACATGGCCTGCAGACACTGATTTTCAAAAATTCCTCAGTCAGCAAGCCTAGGGGAATAAACTGACCATAAAATCAAGATGAAGCTCCGCAGAAAAGGATTCTGGATACAGTGTTCATAAAGGCCTGCAGCTGGACATGGACTATACCCTTCAGGCCTTGCTTTCACTTAATGGGAGTCAGACAGTGTATCTAGGAAGAGAGTGGACTGTGTGAGTGAAACGTTTTTCAAACCTCTATTTAACTCCGTATTTAACTAAGGCTTATTGTTTAAATCCACTCAAACCGACATTTACTGATGCAGGTTAAACTCAGCAGGTGTAGCAAACATGCCAGTCATGGTATTGCCTGCTGAGGTGTGCTCAATTCTTCCTCTGATCTGACAGCTAATTTTTGCAGTTTCAATTTTAAGAGTGAAATGTTGGAATCACATAGACTGGAGCAGGAATGAGCATTTCAATACTTGTGGTCAGAGACTCAAAGTGAAAAAGGAGCCCTCTCAGCCTTCTGGAAATTTTTCATATTGTCCCTTATTTTAGTCCCTGAAAGACTGTCAAATGTGATTGGTAAAAAGAACTACCTAAGTGTAACAAAATTCAGCCAAACATTTGACATTCTGTTCCTATTGTCAATTATTTATTTAGATTTATCTAATAAAACCATCTATATGTGATTTATTGATACATTACAGCATTAAATCTTCACTTGGGACTTAAGCAGGAGGTTTTATGAGGATTTTACAGGGAGTTGTAGCCTTTCCTCACAGTACTGAATATTCACATAAAATAACACATGAAATCATGGGGAATAAAATTTGCAGATGACTCAAAGTGGCCAAAGAGGTGAATCTCAACAAAGACAGGCCAAGCAAATTGAAGCAAAGTGTACTCAGATACAGCCACATGCCAAATACATCTAGGGACAATGAAACCAAACCCCATGCCCAGCACAATGCACTAAATCTTGGAAAACAGTCACTTTCAATAAAAACTAGAAAATGTGGACAACGAAACAAATCCTTATGCTCTGACTAAACAAACCCATATGCTGTCACTAAACAGATACATGTAGGGTGAAAATAAGGGATAAAAAATTGTAACTGCAAGTTTCTAATCAACATAGATGATATGGAAACAATTCATTCCAGGCCAGCAGCCCTATTTTAAATAGGCACTGAAATTGAAAAAAAAAAAAAAAAAAAGAAGAAAAGAAAAGAAAAGAAAAAATAGCCACAAGAATGTATCAAAAATTTTTTGAATGAAAGAGACAACAAATTAAGTTTTTTTACTGCAGAGGGGTGATTTGAATACCATGCAAAAATATCTGCCACATAAAAGGAAGAAATTCATATTGCAGTTTCTTTAACCTCATGGGAAAAATCATAAGAAGAACAAGTGCCTGGAAGCTGAAGCCAGTCAAATTTAAACAAGGAATGCTAGAGTAACCTTAGATGAACATTAGATGTTATTAGATGAACCACTAGAATGAGTTGCTTTTGAAGGTCATGTGCTTACAGTCACACATTTCCTTCAAATAGAGACTTGATGATCTTCAGCAGGGTAGGCTCTAATTAAATGAAAGTCAGACATTAGTAATTCCTGAAACATTGGGTTAACAGGTGTTTAGCAGGTCATGAGCAGTATCTGATGGTTCTTTCTGCTTTAAACTCTATGAATACATGCTCAAAGTTGAATGCAGTAGATTGCTTTCTAATAATTTTTAGGTGCTTCATTTTAAAATATTGTCTGATGTCTGACCTGGCCGATATCTTTGAAAGTGATACAATAGTATGCAGATAGCTGAATATGCAATTTATGTGTAGGTGCCAAAAGAATTCTTGTCTCAAGATTCAGACAGTGTAAGATTTTAAAGAAGGAATGATACAGGAAATGTGACTTTGTAGTCATTAATTCTGAATTTTTCTGGCTTGTCACAGACACAGAAACAACTCTGGAAGACAAGGAACCCTCATGGATTTGTTCTAGACTCCCTCAAGTGGCAGCCCTTATCCACATTTGTAGATACATATTTCTGAAAGGAGAAAAAAACCATAGATTTGTGAATTTGAATAAAATATTTATTGTATTCAATCTTTCAGGTGCTGCAATAAATGTTCTTACAAAATGGCATGATTTATGTGTGCACCTCCTTGTGACTAATAGGAGTGGACAGGGGAAATGCTGAGGCCTGTCCCCAGTTCTGAGGCCTGTCCCCAGAACAACTGGCTGTTTTATTGCCTATGGGTAGCGCTGCTACTGGAGCTTCTAGTGGCAACCTCACCTGTTCTCACTTTCTCTGAAATATCCACAAGGACTCACATGCTCCCATTTTACATGAGTTTTGAATTCCTGATCATAAGGTCATTGTTCTTTCCTAATCTATTCTCTCTGCATTTTGGTGCAGGTTGACTCACACTTTCCTATTTGAAATCACTGTTCTGCCGTGACCATCTGCTTCAATATTACTTTCTACTGCTTCATAAATATGGAAGATAAAAAATAACTTCAAAAATAACTCCAAATTCAAAAGGAGAGACTGCCCTAAGATTATTTTATAAGATTGATTATGACTTATTAAAGTCGAGATTTAAGGCCACTCTGATTACTATATCCAACCAACCATTTTCAGGGCAGCACGTTAATATTACCTGGGAATAAAATATGAACTAAAATTTTAATTGATAGCAATTGATTAAAATACGTTTTAAAATGCAACTTACTGCTTTGCTATACTATACCATCTATGCTTTGTGTATATTTTCTCAAGAATTAGAGGGTTTCTGTTCCCCAAATACACATCAGACTACCCAGTGCTCTTCTACATCTTCATAAATGACTTGGACGCAGGACTGGAAGGGATACTAAGCAAGTTTGCAGATGTCACAAAACTGGGAGGAGCTGTTGGCTCCCTCGAAGGCAGGGAGCCCCTCCAGAGAGACCTCGACAAATTGGAGGACTGGACAATCACCAACCATGTGAAGTTCAACAGGGGTAAGTGCCAGATTCTGCACCTGGGATGGGGCAGCTCTGGATGTCCAGACAGACTGGGGCATGAGATGCTGAATGTGAGTCAGCAGTGCCCTGGCAGCCAGGAGGGACCACCGTGTCCTGGAGGCATCAGGCACAGCATCACCAGCCAGGAGAGGGAGATGATTGCCCTGCTCAACTGTGCGCTGGAGTGGCCTCACCTTGAACATTGTGTGCAGTTTGGGGCACCACAATGTAAGAAACATATAGAGCAGTTAGAGAATGTCCAAGGGAGGCCAATGAAGATGGTGAAGGGCCTTGAGGGGAAGCTGTATGAGGAGCAGCTGAGGGCAGTTGGTCTGTTCAGCTGGAGAAGAGGAGACTAAGGGGAGACCTCATTGCAGTTACAACTTCCTCAAGATGGGAAGAGCAGGGGCAGGCACTGATCTCTTCTCTGTGGTGACCAGTGACAGGACCCAAGGGAATGGCCTGAAGTTGTGTCAGGGAAGGTTTGGGTTGAATTGTAGAAAAAGATTCTTCACCCAGGGCATGGTTGGGCACTGGAACAGGACCCCCAGGGCAGTGATCCCATCACCAAGCCTGACAGAGTTCTAGAAGCATTTGGACAATAGTCTCAGGCACCTGGTGTGACTATTGGGGATGTTCCTGTGCAGGGCCAGGAGCTGGACTCAATGATCCATGTGGGTCCCTTCCAACTTGGCGTATTCTGTGATTCTGTGAGTTTTCAAGGCAGTACTACACATTGCTTGACTGCAGAACAAACCTGTGGCTATGGAGTTGTGATGCACATGCAGTCTGTGAACCAAGAATTGTATTTCATGGGTTGCCTTTCCTTGTCGCTTCAAAATTAGAACAGCAAGGTAATAAATAAAACAGCTAGCTAACAAATAAAGGAGGTGATAGTGGCTTTCATAAGCCACACGCACATGCATGTCAAAATTTACATGCAAGGTTCTCAGGGAACTTGAATTCAATTGTATTACTCCCAAACTTAGTTGCAAAACTACACTGTTGCTGATATTAGGAAACAGAAGAGCTTTTGTTTCATTTTTATTTATTCCTTAGGTATGAGGCCATTCTTCACTGAGATATCTTGCACACTGTTCTTAGCTCTAGTAGTGACACTCTGTATTTACTGGGAATTTCCCTCTGATTTCAATGAACTCTACTTTATATTGTACACAGAAATACAGGTGTAATGGATTTTTTAGCAAGAGAGCCTCAGTATATGCAGAACAGCTTAAGAAATTAATTTTTACTGAATGCCTTAATTTAGAAAACATGAAACAATTAGAAACATCCATTTAGATATGCTGATATGAAAGTAGTTATTGAGAATATGATAGTTCTGGCTCCTAATGAAGAGAAAAACCTCTCTTAGAAGAATCGATTTCCATCCCTTTCCTTTGAAGAAAAGTTTGGGGACTGTTCTTCACCAGAAAGAATGACAGACTTCTTAGGTTAGGTCTGCTTACCCTGTGTACAACTGTACTGGTGGAAGGGTTATCTCTCTGCTCATGGTTTCTTATATTGATATATAATTCTATGCATTGTGTATACAAACATATAGATACTGAGTTATAAAAATAACAGGTGATTAGCTTCACATTTGTGTCAAAAATTCCTGCTACACAATCTCAATCCCAATCATTACATTTTTTCCCAAGACCTGCTCTATTTTTTGAGAGGTTATTGAGAGATGTCTGTATTTGCTGAGCTTTTCTGCTGTTTTCTGTAACCATGTAAGTTTAACACTGCATGCAGAATAGAGTAGTCAGGGTCCTGTGCACAGGAGTTGAACTCCATTGGTTTCACACATCATTTGAATTAAGTCATCTTCCTAAAATTGACATTAATTTTATTTATCCCACACATTCTCTAGAATAAAGATTTCTTGTCCTCATGAGCACTGGGAAAATTGGTACTAGCTGATTCCTAACCATGTAGGAGAATCAGATATTCAAATTATAAAAACAGAAAGCACTTGATGATGGTCATATTACTTCTTTCCAGAAGGCCCTGCAATTATTTGTGTTCTGGATGGGGAAAGATTAAAATGCCATTTGCATGACTGATGTTAAACCTTCTATCTTGTAGTTTTGTAAAAGAATTGCTGCCTCACAGGCACTTCATGTTATGAAAACATTTTACATTCAAAGGAATAATTGCACATTTAACTTCAAAGCTACAACCTGCCTGGGGTATTAATTTATCAGGTCCATGCTGGAACTCTAGGAATGTCAAAAGAATCAGCACAGGATAGAGCTGTCATGCACCACAAAATATTCCACCTTGTCTGCAGTCTCTACTACAGATATTGAATCAAAATTTCTCATAGTTCAGGGGAACTGATACCTGACAACCATTGAGGAATGTTTATCCTGCTTGAGCGAGACTTCTGGGTAGTATTAGAAAATGAAGAGCTATTATATTGTACCACCAGCAGCTTGCTCTATTGCTTTTAAATTGGTTTTGTATGCACAAATAGCTGCGGAGCTCGGGTATGTTCCTCATACAGATAGTTATTTAATCTCCTTTAAATTAGAAGGAGACCGTGAAGTTGGTTTTATTTTTGAATCGCTGTGGTAATGAACGCTCGCAAAGAGAGAAGAGCCCTGGTAGTACAAGCATGAGTAATGCCCAAGTGATTTCGTTCATTGACTTTACAATGTTCCTGCTGGTTACAGAACCATTTGGTATCAAGATCGTCATTGCTTTTAAGATCTGCTGAGAAATGTAACAAAACACCTTTAATTTTTTGCCAGTTTCACATGTTTGTGATCAAAATCAGCAAAAAATATTTCACCAGTTTCTGCCTCTTTTTTCATACCAAGGATCAGATGATGTGTGGGGCACACTAAACAATTCCAACTGAGATAAACCTGATGGATACATGGCATCTGGGAGCAATCTGCTCGTAACTGCTCCAGGATTCAGCCTTCATGAGCTTAAGATAGCTTTTTCTTCATTTGGCAAGGATGATTGCACAGACAGAGCCATTAGAAATAAACGTCATCTACTCAAGTAATGCATTAGTGATCTTTTGATCACAACAGAAACTTGATTTTGCATACTATAGTTTGCTGTTGAAATAATTTGCCTGATTAAAATACATGCAGAGAGCTGATAGGACAATCAATTGTGAAGCAGTGATTTATTCTCAATATTTACTGAAAAGCTTTCTTCTCAGAATTTAATAACTTATCATTTCAAATATATCTTTACCTTAAAAGTTATGGCAGCATGGGAGTTGCAGCTAACTTTAAATCATATATAATCTTTCAAAGCTGTCATTTGGTTTATTATGTTTACTTACAGCACCATTGCTTCAAAATTACTTCACTTGTTCAATACTCGCGTTTTCCAATTTATGTTTAACATTTAATAAAATGTACTTTTTTTAGACTTTCTATACATAAATTTAGAAGGGAAAAAAGATGTGTTTGTCATTCGGATCTGGTATTTCTGGTTACTTCTGTACAGCTCCTTTATGACAACTTGATATTATGCTTGAGATAGTTCTGAAATATTTGTGGGCTAAATAACTCTGAAAATGTACATTGAAGAGGAAACTGGTGCTATTACCATTATTGAAGTAAAATATTCTTGTCAGATCTTTCCAATAAATCAGTCAATGAGGCGGTTATTTAATTTCTATGATCGAATGTCTGCTGCTACTTTTAATTAAAAATGTATCTAATCAAGTAAACATTATTATGAGTAAAATATTTTCTCTTTATGAATTTTTAAGTGTCAGCAAACACATCTGGAACTTTGCTTAATAGATCATAGAAGTGTCCAAATTTGCCAAGAATTAAAATACAGACAGCAAATTTCAGGATAAGGGTGGGGTCTTGTGTTTATTTGAAGCAGATTATAGAGCTGATAGATAACATAATGAGGGCTTCATTTAACCACTCACAGTGGACCATTAGTTTTGCAAGGAAAGTGGCTTAAGAGAAGGCAAGGCACACTGAAATTTCAAGTGACCTGATCTCTATGTTTTTGGCACTTTCTGTTAAAAAGTGCATAACAAAACCTGCCCTATATGAAAGTATATTGGCTACATTTGCAGAGAATTGAGCGGCTGTTACTCAGTCCAAGTGACTCAAAGGCAGACGACAGTGTTGAGTTCGCACAAGGGACCAACCACTGTAACTTTTGCTCAGGGATGTGGATGTACTGAAATGTGTTAACCTGGTAGTGTGCTCCAGTGGGGAATTAAAAATTCAGACTAAGGGAAATATGGGGGTTTGCCACAACTGGATGTGCATCAGAGCCCAGCTCTCTGCTGTTTCCTGGAGCCACAGCAGCAGTGGAGATAAGTGCTGGAGGTGAGGATATGAACAATGAATGGACTTATATCTACAGCAGGGAATTCATAGTGGTATGGAGACACCTCAAGTAGCAGAATACTGGTCTGTAGATGTGGATGAAATGATGGAGAAGCAAATGGTCAGTACTGTCACTTATTTACATGGAGCTGCATTTATTTTTCTATGTCTTTGAGGTATTGCACAAGTCATATTTGCTGCTGAAAGGAAAACTGGATCTTGTTGGAAGCTTCCATTAACCTGCTTGCTGGTCCCACTGGGGTCAGTGAAGACCTTGCCAAGGTTTCATTTTCCTTGCTGTAGGGATCAGCACTGTGAAGTTGAGAGGGGAGGCAAAGGCCGCTTGTTGTCAAGAATCAGCAGCACAGTTACATGAAAATGATCTTTCATCTGGCTGGACTTCACCTGGAGGACAACCCCACCATGAACAGAGGCACAGATCAATCACACTCAACATCTGGATTTTACAAGAAGGGCTTAAATTAGGATTTGCATTTCTCTGGGCCTTCTGTACAACTAATAGGTGAGAGAGGCATGTCCAGAGTGATTTAGCTGTTCCAGCAAATTAGCTAATACCAATCCAAGCAACTCTCATTTTCATCTTGGCCACAAAGAAGCCAAGATTTAAAAAGCACAATATGTAACATAAGGTTCCTAACTATCATCTCAATTTTTCCCGCTTTCTTTTTACAAATTCTCCTTGAAGTTAGTGGTTTACATGGGATATCTTTTATCAGTTAACAGCTTTGACACAACTGAAAATTTGCCCTAAGAAGACTCAGTTAAGGCCTATTAATAATTTGAGAAATTATTTGAATGGACTATTCAACAGATAATTATTCCATTATTATATTCCCTGTCAGCCTTTCTTTCACTCGCCTGAGTAGAAAACTTTATGTTGTTAGCTAATGTTCACTGTGTAAAGTTGCTGAGTTCCTCAGACTGGAGGAGATTAGTAAGAATAACAATGGGATACACCTAGCAGAAATAATAGAATTTTCATTTAGATAGTATTTAGATTGCATCATGACTGACTGCACAAGAGAGTCCCTGTGCAAATGATGTTTATTGCTTAACTAGAATCTGCTATGAAATCTCAATTTTGCTTTGTAAAACTCAGTGTTTGGGAGCAACTTCTAAAATGTCATTTGATAACTTGCAATTTTTATTCTTAAATTAATAATGCATTAGCACTGTTTTCTTGTGAAAAAAAAAGGAGCTTTGTTCGAAGCGCTGGTAGGCAGCAAGGTATCGTGAATGTTGTCAGACTTAAAGCATGCAGCTTTATCAAACAGAGAATAAACCCACGTTGTTACTGCTCTGTGCAGGAATGTCACAATGGGAACCTCTGTTTAGAGGAAGGTACCTCAAGGGCACCAAAAGAGTTTTTTTCATCAGCTTCAAAGTGAAGCTGCTTTTAATTTAAAGGCTTGTTTGGTTTTCTAGAACAGCTGCTAATCTGTTTCTGTGGGATACTCTACTGATACACTGCAGAGTTCCTTCTGCTTACACTTGGGTACGTTTGTGTTCACTGTAAGGATTGCAGGGAAAAGAGAAGGAAGTCTTGGTTTCTGCAGGCAAACAGTGAAATGAATTCTTGCAGTCATAGAGTTGGGCACTGAGATCCATTTTTTTAATGTAAAATTTGAGCTTCTCTGCGGTTCCAGATGAGTGTTCTTTGACTGATGACAGCTCTGGTCCTCATGCCTGTGTGCAGGAGGAGCCACCAAGGTATTATAGCCAGATAATCCCTATTGTACCATGAAGGAAATCAACAGCTCAGCTCCCACAGGGCATGGATTTGTGATTTAGATGATCTGTGCCTGTGGGTCTGTGCTTGAGCTGTAGACTTCCCTGCTGGCATCTTCTTTGGCTTTCAGGTTTCCTTAGCTCAAATGCACTGGCTTCAAAATTAGCATCATTTGTCCTAGATACTTAAGTGTGTCCTTGTGAGTTGCATCAACAATATGCAATATTTTAATATTTTGAATATTTTTACAGGTGTTTTTGGTTTGGGATTTTTTTGTTTGTTTTTTTGAGAGGCACAGTGCTTCCCGCCATAAACCAGAATGCAGCCCAACATCTAGCATGGTAAGTTTTCAGCGGAAGCGCTCAGAAATCATGGACATACTGTTTGCTGAAATGAAGTCTCATTTCAGCAGGGAGTTGAAGACTATGAACTACACACTACAAAATTATCCTGTAGCGTGACAGTTACATTAATAACAAACCCCTTACACTAGAGAATCATAAACTTTGCTCAAAATCTACAGACAAAGTATCACATTTATCATTGCAGATCAGGGCTACTGAGGGAACAGGGGACCTCAGGAAAAAAAAATCTTATTAAGTTCCTCCTATTGTTGCCCTATTGCAAAATCAAAGGATGATGCTAAATCTAATACACTGCAACAACATGACATCAGAAATACAGACAGCACTGCATTCCTTATGACTTTAATTATAAGCACTACAAGTTTATACTTGTATAAACATATTCACAGCTGCTTACTACTACTACTATATATATAACTATATTTGTTTGTTGGCATCATGAAAAGAAAAAAGAACTCTGTATGAACAGGAGAAAGAAATATCATAGTTTTTCTTTTTGTGTCATTCTACAAGTGCTCTCCTGGAAGTTAGCTTATAAGCGTCTGACTATATATAATCTTAATTAGTAATTGTGCCTTCAGTGCTTTCAGCTGATAATATATGGGGTTTTCTAGGAACTTTACTCAATTAAATTGCAGCATTTAGCAGTCTTATCTTCTCAGATTCTTTTTCAAGCCAGGGGAATTATTTCTTGCTGTGCTGAGGCAGTAGGGCTTTCTCTCTTAATTCTTATCATTCCATTAAGTAAACCTGCTGAACAAATAGCTGTTATTATAATAGTGTAGATTTTCTACTGCTCCACTGGAGTGAAAATAAGGTTGATAATTGACCAATATGTTATAGCATTTATCCAGTGTTTAAATGTAATACAATCCCTATTCAGGTGTTCTGTTGTCTATGAATATTTTAAAAAAAATCAAGTCTATATCAGTAAGAAATTCTGGTTAAACACTAATCAACCATATGGGCTGGGACTTACTAGTCAACACAGAACAATTGTCCTCCAAAGGAGAGTCTCATTCTTGCTCTCAGAGTTTCACTTTGTTGGTAGTTTTCTATTTTGTTTAATTTCCTTTATAGATTCTTACATTGCTGATCACTCCACGAGTTTGAGGCTTTTCCAAGGAGTCAGATAAATGTATTTACTCAAATTAAGCTGAATTTGCACTATACGAATGAGGTTTTTCTTTACACTGGAATTTTCCTTGCTTCTCTTTAACTCATCAAGAAATGCTGACTTCTTGCAGTAAGAGCTATCTAGAATGAACCTGTCTCTTTTTGCCTCAGTATACAGATATTCCAGAAGAAAGAGGAGGAAATCCAGCTTATTCTGAATACAGTGGAATAGGCACTGTGATCTTCCACTGCAGAGTTAATGAAGTGCAGAATGAAATTCCCTGTCAGCATTCCTCACTGAACACTAAGCCCTGTAAGAGATCCTGCTACCACAGGGGCTGTTTCCCTATATAAATTCAGCTGCTTGGAAGGATTAACATTATTAATGGCAGCATTTGCACCATCTTTTCAATCTGAGACCATGGATGTCAATCCCTTTCCTGTCCTCATTCAGGTAGTGGCCTATAAAAAGGAGAGGGCTGCTGTCCTTTGACTCAGAACTTCCTTCGTGATGGGCCTTTCAGAGATTCAAAGATAATCAGTATAGTGTATTTTAGAGGACAAGAGAAAATTAAAACAGAAAGCAAGCCCTTAGAATTATTTAAATCCTCATGAAGTTTATTAAAGGCTTTGGGTTTAGATGCCTGAAGAATAATGTTTTGGGTTTGTGTCTTAAGGGATAAGAGAGGAAATAAAAAAAGGAGAACTGTAAGAATTTAACATTAAGAAACCAGCAACATTTCAAAATAAGCTTAACAAAAGAAGCTAATTTCAGAACAAAACACAGACAACCCCCAGAAATGCAAGAAGTATTGCTTTCACATTGCACAGACAGAGAACTTGGAAAATTTTTTTCAGAGTCTGAGTTAATGGCCACTTCCTGGAAGTATCCAACATTTCAGTTTTCACATCATGAAGAGCACAGAGTGAGCTCACCTGGCTGCCGTGCTTAAGACAGAATTAGCGGCTGAAAATACAGTTTATGTTTTCACCTCCCATGAGTTGTTTGGGCCTGTTTCACTCTAGCTGTAGTCATGTTTTGATCAGAGGACATTTTCCTGTTAAGTCCAGCATGAAGGGTCCACTGAGACTCTACGAGCTGAAACCCTCAGATTACTGATGAAAAACTTGTATTAGTTTTTCATAAATTAATGTTAAAGCAGTAAATTTATGTTCAGGGAGTAAGCAAAAATAACTTTGAGAAAAAGAAGTATGTGCTATGGTAATCAAGAGAGCAATTTAGCCTTCTGTATATCTTGGCCCTGATCTTTGCTCAGTGATCAAGGTAGTTTCCCTAGACAGGACCGAGTGTGTTGAGATGTAAAGGCCCTTTTCATTCTTTGATCATGTGCTGTTCTTGCATACCTTTTCTTTCTTTCTTTTTTATTTTTTTTTCTATTTAAGTATTTCAGTTTACTTGCTATTTATAGTTGCCATGTTCAGATATGGGAAGAAACTGAAGCCACATCCTTTTGCTAGTCTACAAGGACTTCAAGGTTTTTCTCAAAACAGTGTAGCTTATATTTTACCAGTTAACATTTTTCTTGTCTAACATGGGACTTCCTGTTATGAAAGAGTAACTTGTATAACGAAACACCAAAGTAAATGCTCAGCTTATTAGGAGTGCAGTTGTAGAACTAAGTTGATTTTGCTGAGATCTACCATCCCTTGGGAGAGTATTGACTAATCCATAAGAAATGAAAACTAACAATAGTTATATCTGCATAAGGTAAACAGTGAGTTTCATATGGAAATAAAGACAAAAACTTTTACATTCCTCTCCACTTCCCAGCCTTACCATGTTACCCTAGCACAATAAATATCTAGGATTTATGTTGCATTTTCAACTTCTTTACCTCTATCCTCTCTATCACAGCACACAATACTGTAATCATGGACGCACATTACTAGTTGATACTGTAAATGGCGTGAATGCAGATAAAATGAAACCCTAGTTTCTCAAGGGAAAACTGAGCCCAGAAATCTGGCCCTAACACTATGCTGATGCTGCTGGGCTTCCAGAGTGCTTTTTAATTTCATTGGTTCTTGGGCTGCTTGCTTCCCCATCAGAAGTGTGGCAGAAACTTTTTGAATGCCACATATGATAATTCCATGTTTCCCTTACAAAGACTGAAGGCAGTCAAAACTTTTGGTGGAGGCCTATGCAAAGCAAAACCTCAGTGTATATGTTGGCAGGTGAAGTTTTATTTGCCCTTTGGTATCATAGGAAAAAAGTGAATGTGAATGGCATTGGAGAACCCCCAGGCTGAGAGGGCTGACAGCAGCAGTGGGGTCTCTGCCAAACTGCGCAGTCATGCAGCAGTGTGTGCCTGGGCCCTTGCACTGCTCTCAGGTGCAAACCAAAAACCTACGAGTGATTTCACCCAGTCCACAGGTACATTTGTTGTGGCTGGAAAATCAAGCTCCAAACTCTGATACAATCCTATACACAGTGTAGAACTCAAGAAGGTCATATCAATATCCTTGGAAAGATCAGAGGTTTGCATACTGTGGATTGTGATGAGAAAAGGTTTCATAGAGACTTACACAGTATTTCAGACCAGAGTGATTTAGCAGCAGACCAGTTTTTCCCAACACAGAAGTGTGAAAACAGGCCCTAACTAGTGGTTTCGGGGGATTTCTGTACCCACAGAAAAGCCAATGCCATAACCACTGTGGGCTGAGCAGTTTGTGCAGACAACTACGAGGTTGTGGGGGATTAAGAGAAAACACTCAACGTCAGGCACGGGTTTTCTTCCCTCCTGCCAGAGGAGGTCAGCTGATCCAGAGATTTCACATTTGGGTCCCAGTGGTGACCCCAGAAGGGGTTAGCACCAATTTCTAAAATTTGAAAAATCCTGATCTAGCGCAGTCTTCCTGGTTGTTCCAGAAACCTTGGGCATTGCTTTTCTATCTGTAATCTAGTTGACATTTCCATTGGGAATATTTGTATTAGGCAAGGAACCTGAGATCAACCAATGTTTTTAGCATGTCAAACTGAGAGATAGGCTGCAGAGATTCATGAAAATAGTTCTTTTTTAGGTATGAGAACGAAAATCAGAAAAAACATCTTGTAAATTTTCTGTTGAAAAACTAATATTTAAAACTTTTAAAAATCCATTTGTTTTAAGTATAAAAAGTTTACATAGCTTGTAGGAAATCCACTTTGGGGACATTAACTCTCTCTTTCTATAGTTTTTTTATCTCATTTCTTCCTTTTCTGAAGCCATCAATAAAACACAAAAATGTCTGTAAAAATAGCTGTTAGAACCAGTAAAATTATTTATTTACATATATAAACAAATAATATATAATAAACATAATATATATAAATAAGCATATATAAGTTGCTTCATCCAAGGATTTTTTTCTGTAACACACAATGTGTGGCATGCACTATCAAGCCTTCTTCCCATCAATGGCAGGAAGATGTCTGATCTAATTCAGAAAGATCACCAGTTAACTATTTTTAAGAGTAGCATTGTTTTCACATAGACAGCATTGAAACCATATGGTCTTTCCTCTTTCTTGTCTTGTGCTTTCATCTAACAGATATTTATGTTGGAAAGTACTGGAAAGCATTTAGCTTTCAAATCTATCCCTACCTTCTGGCACTCTGCTTAATTTCCAAGTTTTTAGAGCAATGAAAGCAGTGTTTCAGCATGGAATTATTTTTCGCTTTCTCATATCTACCTTCCAAGTCAGTGTTCAGTGCTACTGAGGAAACAGAGCAAGCTGAAAAGGAGCAGCTTTGTCTCAAAGTTTTTAAGCCCAGTTAAGTGAACTAGTACATTGAAAAAAAAACTTTCAAGGGCATACATGGTTTCTTTATAAATTATGCAGTAAAAACTAGCTAAAAATGTATGTTAGGTGGTAAAATACGTTAAAAATATTTTTTCTGTAATCATTCTGCATTTTAAGTAATTGAAATAATTGTAAATATCTTTTATGAATAGGCACATGCTGGAGTCTGTCTCATTTAGAAGGGTACTTCAGTATGTGTCTGTGCATAAGGACAGCTCATCTGAAGAATAAGAGTTACACTGGTCTTGTTTACTTGCAAATCTGGTATGTAATCAGTATTTTCTGTTGCTGGAATGTGACTGATGTCACAGCCTGTCTTCTCTGAGCCAGCAGCTCCTTGTCTCCTTGTGTGATATGTGCCAGGGGACGTGATGATTTGCACTTCATGTCACATGTGGGTGAAGTAGATCCCTGTGCCCTAAGGAGAAGTTCATCTCAGCTGCACCCGCCTGTTTGCCAGAGTGCAGGTTAAAAGAAGTTCAGGTTGTGGGCAGTGAATGAGAACATTTAGGGAACTATGAGTTGAACCATGATCCTCTTTGTGCAGATGAATGCTTGCCTGTGCATTCTTCCATCTGCCTCTGATAATCATGGTCATGCGTCCTTAGGGAGCTAAGAGGGGCATCATGCAAGACTAAGTTAGTCTGTGCCTCCTTACATCATTCATTGCATTTGCCTTGTTGAAATGTACACAGTAATCCTCATCAGTGCCCTCCAGATCAAGCTCCTTCCCTACCATTTATTTCCTTGCCTTCAGAAGCCTGTGTTTCTTTAAGTTTCTGCACAAGGGTCACAGCAATTTTTGTGAATGTTGGTTGCTAAATTTTGGTGTTAAATCCAGGGAATTCAATATGCAGTGATGCACTCCAGGTCTGAAGAGGCTGTGGGGCCACCCAGCAGCAAGGGTGAGAATTTTCAGAGGAAGTGAGACACATGAGACAAACAAGCCCAAATAACGTGGCAAGGGGATTATTCAGTGACTGAGCTGTTGCTGCATGCCATGAGTGACTGGCTAACTGGAAAGTCATACAGAAGGAAGAGTATGTGTGGAGACAGTTATTTATGATTATTTCCAGTTTTAAGGGAGTTCAGAAAGTTACATTTGTGCATCTTCTGTCTGTACAGCTCTGGCATGTGACCTTTTGAGATGCTTATCCATCAACAGTTACATACTTCGTTTTTATTCACATTTTAAATTGTAGTTGCTTTTCCTGACACCACACAAAGCTTCTTTCTTCCTAAGACAGACAGCTGCTTTCATCCAGAGGAAGCTCACTTCAGGTACAGTGCTCTTGTTGCTGCCAGAACTATGACATGTACCCAGCATTTATGGTTGGACCCAATGATCTGGAGGGTCTTTTTCAACCTAAATGATTCTGTGATTCCATTATAGGCTCTGCCATCTCTCAGGGAATTTTGAGTGGCTCTCTGGGTCTTGAGTTGTGAAAGAGGACGACCCACTGCACTGGAGCTGCCACTTCTTTGTGAAAACACTCTTGAGTTAGCCTACCTGGAGTTGAAACTTTTGCAAATGCAAAATGCAAGTATTTAAATAAAGTGAAGAGCTTAAAAATTAATTAACATATTTGGAAGCATTTCTTGTTGATTCCTAGCGAAAGAGATGAATATCAAAAAATCAATGTCTAGAGAAACATTTTTTTTCCAAGACCTGGCTTTAGAGGAACTGTACTAAACATATTGATGGTAGAATAAAAAAGTTAATTAGAATAGCATGCTACTAACCAGTAAGATATGCATGGATACAGATAATGCCAGGGAAAAAGAAAAGCAGCCACCCTGTTGGAAGTAACTCTTAATCACACCTAAGAAGTTAAACACTAAGTCTAAGAGGGTCTTTACATCTGCAAGCAGAAACCTCAGCATAGGTATGAGGTCAGTGGCAGAAAACACCAGCCCATTAACCCCTGTCGTGATGGAGATTAGATCTGAGATACAGCCTAATGACTGAATTCTGAGGTTACCTGAGTCACTGAGGCCTTGGGCCCTGCAGTCAGTTTGAACTCTATGAGTAAAAATTAACTGTGCATATGCCCATTTTTTTGATTCTTTCTTCTTCAAAATCTTTCTTTTGAGCAACTGAGCATAAAACCTCTCATACTGTCATATAAAGATCTAGAAAACATAACTACTTCCTCTTGCATTGTCTTTATTCACAGTCCTTTGCTATTAGGGTTAAAGCAGTTTTGGT
Organism: Sakesphorus luctuosus; assembly: GCA_013396695.1. Lineage (NCBI taxonomy): Eukaryota > Metazoa > Chordata > Aves > Passeriformes > Thamnophilidae > Sakesphorus > Sakesphorus luctuosus. The sequence goes on from VWZD01012335.1 coordinate 350,756, forward strand.
AGCTCAGTAACCACTACTTGACTTGCTTCTTGTTGTGTCACAAGAAATGAAACAGTAACTATTCCTTCCTACTCGGGTCTGGCTGCAGGGCAGGAGCTGTGCACCCATCAGCTGCATGGCTGTCAAGTTAAACAACTTCTAAAAGGGAACTCTCCCACCCAACTGCTTGCTCTCCTCATAGCCCTTGTCATTGCTCAGGGCCAGAGCTCTGTTCAGGTGACATGGGCTCGAATCCAGCAGAAAATAGAAGAAAAAAAAAAGGCTATGTTGCAGGCAGAGCAGGAATGGGCTCTGGTTCACCACAAGCACACACAGTGGCTGGGTTTGGATTGCATAGTATAGGTATAGATTGCACAAATATTGCCCTACTGTATATTTCTTCCATGTCTGACTCCTGTCAGGTGATTTGAGGTGTCTAAATCTTGATTCTACTGAGAAAATAACGGCAAGTCTATGAAGGTATGAACAGGAATGTTTGTGTGTTCAAGGGTCCCTTTCTGGAGCTTGCTCGAGGGCTGCTGGAGCTGCCCTATAGAACCACATGGCCTGAAACCAGCTGAGTGATGCCAGTTAAAGATGCTACCTTGCAATGCAGAGCCAAAACATTTCCACAGTAAGGAGAAAAGTAAATAAATTGCTAACAGTTTGTGAGGCTTTTTGAAACTCTTTCCATATAAAGCTGTTTTTCAATCTGTCATCAATCTGCAGTAACGCAGAGAAGAAAAACAGAGCTATGGTATCAGTTTGAATGTCAGATCCAGTTGTAAAAAGCTGCTAAAAACATAGAAAGCCAAATTTGGAAGATCTCAGTTTCATATTCCTGGAAAAGAATGCATTGGCAGAGACATGAGCAGAATTTTTAATTTATACAAAGAGACTTGTCTAAAACATGTTTATGCTCCTTATTTGACCAGTCTTTGGAACTTGAATCATTATATCTTCTTCCCATTAACACATTGCGATTCACACCCAGGTATGAGCCTTGGGGTGTCACAGCTGCTTGTGGACATTTAAGATTAAATATTAATATCTGAAGAACCACAAGGATGACCAAAAGATGAATAACTAGATTTTGGATGTTTAGCTCAGACAGACAATATACGTGTTTTCTTTCATTTAGTCATTATGTCATCTATTTAAAGTATCATCACAATATCAGAACATTGTTTCTAAAAAGAATGACATAAATCAGATTTCTTGTTACTCTTGGCTCTTTGAAACTGGCCAACAGGTTCTTGTGTAAAAGCAGTTGCTAGACATTTACACATGTTGTATTTCAGATTCAAGATGGGTAACTGTATCTCCAGCTCAATTTATAATTAAGGGATGAAGTTAATCCCTTAAGAAGTTTCAGAAGGTTTTTCATGCATTTGAACAATTAACTTGGTCACACAGTTTTGAAAGTACAAAATTCTCTGGCAGACCACAAGCCATTTAATGTTTGAGGAATGTTTTCACAAGACAGAATTAGTCAATGCTTCTTGTTTACATATGATGTCATGAAGATTAGGAGCTGAACAAGTTTTGGGTTAAGCTATTTCTAGATATATCTAAAATTGAAACTTAAGGAGTCATAATATTCAAAATTTTGGCAGGGATATAAATCCTCATGCTTGCACTTAAAGTTACAAAAGAGCTGCTGAACAACAGAAAGAGGGAAACCATTTTTGCACAGCTTAATGAAGAATATAAGTTTTGTAGTACATTTTCCTGAAGCAATTATATTGAAATCAACATTATTTTCTTTAATTCTTCATATTGCATTATCATTGTAAGTTTTTTTTAAGAACTAGCAATAATAAGTACATGGAGACAGAGGATAAAACAGCTCCACTGGAGTGCTAGACTCTTCAATCTTCAGAGTGTCATTATCAGCTCTGGCTCTTTGTAAACAGGAACCAGCGGAAGTGAAGAAACATAATTCATATACATTGGATTTCTTCCCAGTTCCTAATTTTCCATTTCTGTTGAGTCTGTGGGAACTGGTCTCAATCCAATTCCCATGGCATTTAAAGAACTGGTTAAATACAGATATATTTGTGACTACGTATTAAGAGGAACATGCACACATAGAAAAAAAGGTAATTCACAGGAGATCAAAACCCAGCCTGTGCCTTCTTGAAATCAGATTATCAATTTTGGAGGGTTTTTTCCAACTTGTTCTTCTGCAGCTGCTCTGCACTTAGAGAATTCATGGGAGGATAACATTGGACACTGCTGTAGCTTTATATAAACACTGAGAAACTCCCTGCCTAAACTTGAGGAATAAGCAAAACTAATGAGATGAGGAGCTGTCCATAAGTGAAAAAGAGTCCAAAAATCACCTAGTTTTGTGAAATTTCTATTTCTGCTCTGCAAAGTATTTCTTGCATAGCAAGAACACTTTAACTCATGAAACAGCATGAAGTGATGAGGCGCTTTGTTCTGGTACGCACTGCCCAGCAATCATAGAGACCAGTGTACCATTTACTAGAAGTAATAAATTAAGTACACTTGGACATTTGAAATAGGTGTGAGAGCCCAGAGCCAAGATTTTGTAGAGTTAAAGCCAAGATTTTACAATTTTGACAGATCACATCATTGAACAATGAAAAGGCAGAAGTCCCACAGTGATGAAGATGCTTCAACACCACCCAATGGATGAAGACAGGAGACCACTAACCAAATTTCAAGCCAAAAGGAAAGCTGAACCCAAGATTTTGCCCAGTCATTAATATGGCAATTAGAAGCTGGAACTATGAACTCAAGACTGTATAAATGGCTTATTTTACACAAACAAGCCAGGCAAGTTTTTACCCAATATGAACTGGCTTGCTTCCAAAGTTGTTAATAAATACTTTTTCTGCTAAAATGATAAAAAGCTTCTTAGCAGTTATTTATTTTGAAGCATTTTCCACTATCAGTAAGAGAGCCAGAGGACAGAGAAATAGCAATAATGCACATTTTGCCCATTTAAAATATGTCCTTGCTATAGTTTAGACCATATATTTCTGCCATCCAGCCATGATTTTCTAGAAACAGAAGCAGGAAGAATTCTTCATAGTAACCACACCGCACTTTCAGTGCTGCTCTCCAAGTTATGCTTGGCTTTGTTTGGATGGAATCACTGTGGCACCAGTGTTTTCAGTATCAGAAACCTTGGCTGATATGTGCTAGGGTACAAGTCTTCCTGCTGTCATAGAGAGCACCATGCTAGAACTGCAGAAAGCTAATATAGAGTTCCACCCAAATACCACATAAGAAAGTACTGAAATGTTCTAAAAATGAAAATGTAAAACTTATAAAACTCACCTGTGTTCAGACAAGAAGAAATCAGACACTTGGATTTGATATTTCTAAACAAACTTTGAGAATTTCCTGTATAAACAATTGGCCAAAGACCCATGAAATCGAGCATTCTAGAGCTGGTGAAGCAGTTCAGGGTTAAATGAATAGTCCAACCTTATAGCCTTTGCTGCATTTGTCACTTCATGTACAAACAATGTGAGAGATATGGCCTAGACCCAAGAAATTGTAGTGTTACTTATGAGGTTAAACTGATTATAGTATTGCTATAGTTTTGTTGTTGTTTTTTTGGGGGTTGTTTTATTCTTCTTTTTTTCTGGGTTGGTTGTTTGGGGTTTTTTTCAGTAAGTGAGCAATAGCAAATGTAATATGAGATGAGGATCCCAAAGACACAACTGCAATGTGGAACTGAGGATGATGGGGTTACAAGTAGTTTCTTCAGTGTAGCCCAAATGAGGAGGCAGATTCTCTGAGCTGCACTCTTCTTTAACAGAGGTATTTATCATGAGAATCAGAGAGCAAAGTGAACATATGATAACTAATGAGCTGCAAAATACAGCATGCCAAGTAGAAAAAGCAGAAGAGAAGCTGTGTGAAGATCAGACTGCTTTTCTGGAACACTTCCTGCTGTCTCAGTTATCTCTTGTTTTTGCTGTGGTATATTAGCTCTGACTGCATGAGTCAAAGTGGAAGCTCTCATGCCGAGAGAATTGTGAGTGGCTGTATGGAAAAGAAAGAGATACTAATTCTGTTCCTTTCCTGTTGGTACATTTTATTTTTTAATAGTAAAAGCAGCAGCAACAGTACTATGAAATACTTCCTTCATATAAGAAATTCTAGAAGTAACAATGAAACACAGAGGGGCCTGAACATAAAGTCGTTATAGTGTCAAACTCCCATTTCCAATCCGTGAGCTTTGCTCTGAGGCGATGGCAGAGCATGCCAGGCAAGCTCCTTATAATGGAACTGTTGCCTTGAGCAATGAGCAGAGTATTTGGAAGGCAAGTGCTTTTAACAAGGCAGCACAGAGTGAGAGACCTCGCCTTTGGGTTGACAGTACTACACCTGATTTACAGACACTCTGGGCTATAATGATGTCTGTCAGTGGCAGTGGAGGAATACCTGGGTTTCCAAGCAATTTACTGTAATAGAAATAACCTGTTTCTTGTGACTACTCACCACCCTTCCATCTGCTGAACATTTGGAATAGACACTTTCCATCCAAATTGGATCAGACACTAACTACACTGGCACAAATGAAATGCTAAAGCCAGCTACTCCTGCTCAGAAAAATTTGTCCCAGACAAAGCTTAAAGTCTTCTTCCACTGATGACATTTGACACTCTCTGTTTGCTCCAGCAAAATGGGTCCCATGTAGTAAAACAGGACTTTACAAATTCTATTTTTCTACCATTCAAACCCCGCAGATCTCCATTTTCTTGAGGCTAAGAAAAGTGTGAAATTGTGAGCACTTTCAGTGGGATGATAATATAAACATTAATGATAACACCAAGCAGGTATTTACAAGATTGCAATAAATGCCTTTTGGCCTTGAACCAATTTTACTGTGCTCTGTGGAAATTTTCAACTGTCCCACTGTACTTCAGCCTCTGAGACTCAGTTGATGCAGTCCAGGATTTAAAGCAGCCCACCAATTTTAAATTAACATTTTTCAGAATGCAAATTGTGCCAAGCTGCTTCTTTACATACCCTTGTTCATCTATTTGTCTTTTAAATGCCAGTTCACATAAGTAAACACCAGTTCACGAACTTCTGGGTTATCTATTCTGCTTCACAGCTTCTTAGGCCTCTTCCAATGATGCAAAGAGTGGTGTATAACTCCCACAGTGTTCTGGTTTGCCTTTTTTTTTTTTAATTTCTGCACCACATAACAAAGCCCTGAGATCTATCTGTACAGTGCAGCTTGTCATGCTCTGGTATTCCTCAGGGTGAGAATCCCAGCATTTGAAACACTTGAGGACTATTTCTTTCTTTTACAAATAATGATACAGTAAGAGAAGTTCTTGTCATGATGTTCTACAATGAATGAAGATTAGATCCTCTCCGTTTCATAACAAGGTTTCATATTTACCTCTGTTTTTTTCACTTCCCTGTCACCCTTTTATTTTTTAGATGAATCTCTTCCTTTTTAATAAATCTTCAAGGAAAATGTGATTCTGTTATGTACCACTTCAGTATTTCTTCAAGTATGCGTCCAGATAAACTTTCATGCTTAAGTTGATGCTGGGACTTGAAAAAACAACTGTGTCTTTTATTCAGGTATAGACTTTAAATATTTGCACTTTCATTGAGTTTTAATGCAAAATATAAGATTTGAACATTAATACCTGATGCTCTTTGTGTCCCAGTGGGGATATATCTCACTGAAAGCATCTATTGCCTAGTAATGACTAATATGTATAAATATTTATATAAATTCTTGTCATTCACCACTGTGCTATTTTTTCTTTGCCCAGTGCCATAGAATTGGACATCATTTGTACACTGGGAGGAAAAATGCACTTTTTTTTTTTTTTTTCATTTTTTCCATACAGCTTCCTAAATCTGGAGTAGAATGATGAGATTTGGAAACATCTTAGGAGGTTTTCTTGTTTTTATCAATGCTTGGCACTGCATGCTTTCTGTGGCAAGCAGTTTTCTTTTCACTCCACTTTTATTTCCTTCATTGCTGTCTTGGAGCATATGTCTGTCCCAATGCCTAATTCCAGAAGATTTTCTTAATGCATCTGAAGGCACTGACCAAAGAGAATGTGCTTTGCTACTAAACATTCCCAAGAGCACAAAATTGAAGTCCCATATTTTCATTTTTTTTCAATCCCGCAGGACTCACACTGATCTCACGTAAGATTTTAAAATTCACTAACTTTTGACTTCTTGCTGACTATGCTGTTGAACTCAGAACATTAGTTCTCTGGCAAATGGAGTTTTTCAGGATGTTTAAAATTAATTTAGACATTTATTCATTCAATTTAACAGTATTTTATGATTTAACAATATGATTCCAGAATTGCTCAAGCTATAGTTTGGGGTTTGTTGAGATAATTAATATTTGTACTTTTAATTATTCATGAAAGCCTTAAATTTTTAAATGGTGAATAAGTTTTGGTTTATCTTCTCTACTCTAATTGTATTTTTGAAGATGTCATAAACTCAATAACTATGTGCAAAGATTCTTGTTTGTTAGTCTCAAGGGATCACAAGAAGGTGGAGATATAAAACTAACTTTTCAACAGCACAGATGGGAGACAGAACCCTTGGGAGCTTATGGCACCCACCAAGGAGCAGTGAAATACCATTCCTTTGTAATAAGTATTTCTCCAGCAGCATCAGGTCTTCATTAACAGTTCTGTGATAAGGAAAGAGCCGAGAAGGGCTCTTTGGTTCAGTTCAAGATCCCTTCTACCAAGGCACAGCTGTTTGAAGAGTGATGAGGGTGGAGCTGCTGGGGCTGTGCTGAGGGGGCTCAAATGCCACTGAATGGCCTTCTGTGCTTTCTTTGGGACCAGCTCTGGTACATTGTCAGCCATGGTAGTTTATTCCTGGTTTCTTCTCAGTTTTTGAGTGTGTATTTTTTCTGTTACTCCCATGAAAGAAATTCTTCATGTGAAAAGAAAGAGAGGAGGTGGGTGCATTGTTTCAGAAGGGTACAAACATACTGTGACAAAGATGAGCATTGTGAAATGCATTAGTTACAGATCTCCCTGTCTGTGAGCAACTGTTTGACAGACTATTACACTTCTTAATTTATACAGAGTACAGAAGGAGTGGAATAAGACCACTGGTTTTATCCTTAAATTGAATTAGGGATTTAGCTGGACCATATATACCTAAAAAAAAGGTGTGACAAGGGGAATATCGAGGCAAAGACGAGAAAAAAAGCTTGACGATATTAGAAATATTTCCAGCTTCAGGGGGATGTTAAAAGCTTAAATTTCTTCATTGCATCATAAAAATTTATTAAGAAGTACATGGTAATTTTCCCATGTAATATTTATGTGAGAATAAGACTAACTATGGAAGAAAAATATTCATTACTTGTAGATAGACACAGAGTGAAAAAAGTAGGGTTTTTGTATTTCTGTACAGAATCAAATCTAAGAAGAATACAAAACTTCTAAGGTCATCTCTCATTCCATTACATAGTGTTATGTGCTTAACATGACCGTCAATTTCTTTGATGTTTCCAAACTGGCATAAAAAGGCATTACTCTAAAGAGGCTAGAACTTCTCAGCCTACAGCTGACAGTCTTATGGCAGAACATGACCATATTGTTACAAGTTAATAATAACAATAATATTAAAATTAAATCTTACAGAAGACATAAAATATGTAAAATAAAAAATTAAAATTAAAAATTGCTTAGTTGCATTGGTATTATCAAGTGTAGTCTATTTAGTGTCAGTTCAACATTGTTTTAAAAGGATTTAGCAAACTGTATAGTGAAAAATGCCATTCCTTTTTTGGATTAAACTGTTGAACAAACTTGTTTCAAACAGAAGGTGAAATATTCTTCCCCCAAATTATCAATTGGAGTTGAAAATAGCATTTTCTGAATTAACTTTGATTGTTTTCAATAAAGAAAAGCAGAAGTCCAAAATCACATGGTCTTGAAACAACTCACAGCAAAATTTAAAAGCAAAGTGTTTCTATATCAGAACAGCTTTTCTTGTAGGAATTGAATCTCTATCTATAAATAGGTATCTCCTGTTAGCTTTACAAAATATAAAAATATGAAACAAAGCATTCCATTTAAACATGAGGGAAGTGTTTTGCTGTATATATAATTGAATTTTCAGGTTTATTCCAACCTGTCTTAATGTTAATCTTTTTCCAATACAGACAGTCAAGCACATATTCAGTTATTCATAGGGTTTTGATTCTCACAGTTTGCAAATGTTTCTCATGTTATTTGGAAGCAAGAGGTAGAAATCAAACCTCAGAGGAGTAGAATACAATAGAAAGAAAAGGTTTTGAAAGGAAGAGGTGTGATGGAGGCAACAGATCAGAGAGTTCTCCCATCAGCTGAGACACCAGTCAGTGTTACTGGACAGCCTTGGAGAAATTGCCTGGTTTATTGAAGAGACCATTATCTGATTTACACACAAAACATGGAGAGATGAGTTGTCTATACAAGAGGAAAGATCAGAACTCAGATCAAACCAAATCCCCTAGTTTTTCCTGTGTACTCTGTTCACAAGGTGTAAGCCCCTCCATGGGCAGATCCACCACACAACTCCAGTATTGGGAGACTCTTCTGGCTACAATGCAAGTTAGACTAGGGAAAAACATAAATTTGCTTTCAATCAGACTGAATGTGCAGATGAAACAGCTGTATGCAGGCCACAAAGGTGTCCCCATGCACCAATTTTGAATGGCAAGCAGTCTGACTGATGCAGGGCCAGGAGGAAGGGCATGTGGGATCTCCAGGAAGGCTTTTGTGAAGAGCAGCAGTGTCTCCAGCCCCTGGGTGAGCAGTAGTCAGGAAAGATACCATCAAGAGGTGAGGAGTAGCATCTCCTCTTTTTTCCTTCTCCCAGTCCTGCTGGGTTCCCACAGACATATAGCCCAGGTGGTGAAGAACAAAACATAGCAAACACGTCAGCTTGACAGGTTGTTGCCACTACCCCCAGTCAGAGCAGAGCTCAGTTTCCATAGGGTTTCCTGCCCATTGAAGGTTGCTCTGCTGTGGTTCTTGCCACTCTGAAATGCTCTTCCCCACTGGGAGAAGAGACTGGAGCCACACACCATGAGAACACTCTTTAGAAGAGGAGTAGTGGAGCAATGCCAGGACCTAGCTGCTTATGTAGTGTTGGCTAAGGTAGTGTCAGCATTTATATTTGCTTTCAATCATGACAAAAAGAAAGTCTTTTCATAGCTTATTTAGCCAGGAAAAAACAAGTAGAAACAATAGAATGGCATTTTCTGATCAGATATTTTTTCCCATTTTTCCAAAAGACAGTGTCCATCTGTTTCAGCGTCTGCTTAGTGTAGTTCAAAATCCTCCTAAAACCAACAAACAAGAGATATGGCTTCACTGCCTTCAAAATGTCAAGATCTAAGAATTTCTTGGGAAAAAAAAAAGTTGCATGTGTTGTCATTATTGCTGCAGTCTCTGCCCCCTGTTTTTCTGACTGTTTGAGTACAGCATGCAATCTCCATGCAATCTCCATTTATTTCAGCAGGTTGGAGAAAGGTACTTGACTGAGAATTTTGATGCTTGCCAATATGAGTTATTTTTTAAACATGCAAAAACTTGCTCTGCTCTTAAAGGTGCTTTAACCTTTGTTTGGCCTTTCTTGAGTGCCATTAGAGCAATAATGAGGGATCAGATCACATCCTCAAAGTACCACTTACAACATGAAACATTTCATAGAAGGTTTTTTAAGTAATAAAGCAATCTGCACAGATTTTGTTTCCACACATCCCACTATCCAATCAGAGAATATGGGAAAAAAAACTGAAAAAGCCTGCCTAAAAATCAAAAAAATGTTACATTTTCCTGTATTTCAACTAAGACTTCCTGGAGGTATGCTTTGGATCACACTTTCGCCCACACATTTGCTCCTTCCTCAGCTCCAGTGATCTAGGACACTTCACAAAATAATCTGGTATTAATATTCATAAAATAATTCAAGTTGGAAGGGACCATTGGAGGTCATTCAACAGTTCTGCCTCATTGATCAGCTCACATGCTACGTTCATAAAAGAATCTTATCTCAGTGATCATAGCCTGATAGCATAACAGATATATGTCTGTCTGGCATGTGAACACTTCTGCTGAGAACTGCATTTATAAATCCACTTTTTTTTTGCACACACATTTTAGACCGTTTTATCTGATTGAACTTACATGTAAGTCATGATACAGCAAAAAATAAGGTCACAAGATTTCAGTTCAGGCAAAAGAGAAGTGGAAAAAAGTGCACTGAGAAACAGTTCCTGTAGTTTGGGATGTCTTTCTTTTATCTTTGCTGATTGCCTAACTATATGCTGACTTTTATAGAGTTTTATAATTATTGTACCTTATATTCCACAGTCTCCTTCCTATGTATGCTGACCCTTCTTCTGCCTTGTACATTATTGATTCCAAATGTGGTCTTCCAGCTTGTGTTTCTGCCTTTCTGTGTTGTCAGTCTGATATCACATGCTTAAATGAGGAAGAGTGATGTAGGCACAGCTTTCCTGAGAAAATCACTCAGTGTCTGACAGAGAGTACTCACATGAGGTGATGTAACCATAAACTATCAAAAGAACTGGGGGATTTTTTTCCCTGTGGGAGCCAGATGAGATTCTACATGACCCAGACAATAACACGACTACAAAAGACTACTTCCACTCAAAATATGTAGCAAATGTATTTCTAATGGGAATGATTCCCATGGTCTTATCCAGGGGTTTCAGGCTTGAGGAATGAGACATTATTCCACTGGCCTTTTCAACACTGAGGTAACTGCCCATTTTACTGAATGTCAGTGACCCATAGGAGCAAATGGCAGAGCAAAGGCTTCAGTTTTGCCTCTGTTTTCACCACGGGGTAAAAACAAGATATGCAGGGATGGAAATGGTGTTCACCCATGTGTACAGATACCAGCATTCTTCAGCAATGGTCTGATTTATCCCACCCATTTCTGTTCCTCTATTTCTTTGTCTTGCAGTCAGAGTTGATGCTGGTTCCAGTTAACTTTTATACATTTCCATTTAAATTGGTTAGATTTTTAAATAAAGGGATTTGGAAATAGCAGGAGATGACAGTGACCAGTGACTTACATGAATTGTGTTGACAATGCTGCTATCCTACTGACAAGTGTCAGGGTGGAGAGTAAAGCAGGGTGAGAAGCACCATGATGCCTTAAGAGAGAGGTGAAACACAGTGAAATGAAATATAACTGACATATATATCAAAACAAATATGTCTAAATGGCTGACCTTATTTAGATAAGGAATGACATCTACATGGCAAAAGCAATGAAATTTAAATTATTATCTTTAAATGGAAGTAATTAAAGAGTATTAGGCTATAGCAGTCTTCTGTAGAAACAGATACATGAGTTAGTGATAGAAAAGCCTCCATTCAGTACATAATTCTCAGCAGACTTTCTTTATCTGAAAGCAGTGTTACAGCATTATCATCAGAGTGACTAAAATTAAATGAATTAAAATGTCATCTGGAATTAAGTGAATCCTTTTATTATTATTCAGTCTGTCAATGGAATCCTTACATAAGGGGAAAACCCCCACAGTTTAACTGAGAAAATCAGCATGATCAGTGGTTTCAACCTGAAATGTTTACTGTTTTCAGTAAATTTGTTAAAACATGAGTTGTATAAAGCTTCCTACTTAAATATTTTTAGCTATATAGAGAATTAAGTGTATCAATAGGATTATAAGTGCTTTCGAAAGTGTAGAAGAGTTGGTTTATATGTAGATTTTAGTGAGAAATAGAAGTAACACAATTAGAAATTTTAGTGCAAATGTTGTTACAATGATACTTATTTCCTGTGATATAATAAATGTTTTTCTTTCTCTTTTTGTCTGATAAACTCTGTGGAAACTGGACTCCTAATCCAAATTTCTTTAAAATTAACTTTTTAACTGAGTAATGCATTTGGGAGAACCGTCCCTAGAAACAGAAATCGTATTTTAAAGAGTATTTAATTGACAGTATCAAAACCAGAGAGCAGCTGAAGTTGTGAATGTAAAATATGTTTCCTGTGCAGGTGACAAAAATAATGAACCCATATATTGGATACATGTATCGCACTTACAGCTTTTAACTAAAGGTCCCATTTCTGAACGTTACTGAATATAAAAATTCATCGTTTCCTTTTAATACATTTGTGACAAAGGAGATATGAATAAACACTCTTTGGTAGGTCAGATTCTACTGTCACAGAAGCAGTTGTATTTATTTTCTTGTACACCTTCACCGTTTTTTTTGTCTCAGAGCACTCTCAAAGCCTTTCCTGTGAGTGTCTGAACCTGGCAAAGGGTTTGCCTTTGAGGGAACTGGAGGCGGTGCCTGTCCTGGAGGCTGGTTGCTCCCATACGGCTCTGGCTGCTGTGGGTGCAGGACACAGTGCTCTGTAAGAGCCATGACAGGGGATTGCTCAGGTGCTTGAACTGATGAAGCAGCTCAAAGCTTTCCTTGTTAGGAAAAGCTACACAACTGCTTTTAAATGAAAGCACTTGTCTCCAACATGTTTAATTAATCTTGTAACAGGAAGGAAGGAGAAAAGTAGGGAATATGTTTGAATTTTCCTTTAACACTTCTACTAATGATAAGAATAAATCAAGAAAACTATAACCAGGGTGTCAGTTTTGTTTATCCTGTAGCACTGTGTGCTGGTCTTTGTAGGATCTGGGAACTGTTGCTTCTGTATTTCAAATATGCAATTCTAAATATTCTGTATGAGTTGTTTAAGGGGACCTTATATACAGGAGAAATATCTGCTAGTGTACTTAAGCCTAAGCATAGATGAAATATAATGAACAATCTGTTAAATGTTAATGTAATTTATCCTTTCTTAATTTACAAACATGACATATTGCATGTATTTAGTGTTAATCTGTTTTAGTCACTCATTTGTTTTGACCTATGTCCATAATATATTATGCACCTTGAGATATTTATCTTGTCACTTTGAAACAAGATTACAACTAATATGACACACATGAGTTTAAATTAGTACTCCAACTAGAGATGTGTGAGTAATGAATTAGCCACAGTCTTGAACTGTTGGCAGACAATTTAAATTGCCTGACTCTGATGCACGATCTGGAATCACTAAATACGTACACGGTCTTAAGTCAACACGTTTTTTAGATCAGTGACTGAAAGATACTCTTTAAACACTTTTTTTTCCTAAGAGAAAATAGGAAAAAAAAAAGTTAGCTTGGGACTGTATAGTCAGATGTCTGACTTCAAACAATTCTTCCACAGATTTGTTTTGTCACACCACATTTGGTTTGTGATTGTAAGGTCAAGCCTAAAAAGTTAAGTGGTTGCCTATAGGAAGCAGGGCTGTAATTGTGATATCATTAGAAATACTGAATTGTGGATAATACTTTATATTTGTTCTTGTCACTTGTCTGGTTTTTGACAAGAGGAGGCAGTTTTGATGGGCTTCCCGTGGTCCTTGTGTTTTTTATCCTGTTATCCAATTTTCTGCTGCACTGCTTTCCTTCTGTCACACTGACTGCTAGCCAGCCTTGCGTCCTTTACTGGAAGGGCAGACAAAGCTTTTCGCTATAGTGGACAGGAATAAAGGGAGAGGCAAGAGCAGGGCTGAATTTTGATAAGTACCTTATGTCCCCTGTCCAGGGTAAGTCTTACATGATCTATATATCACCTCAAGGCCTCCCAAATCCTATAGAAAAAGTAAGAATTATGGAACATGGGCATGTTTAATTCCTAGAATAAAATAATGTCATAAAAGAGATAAAATAATCTCTATCTTTAAGGCATCTTTGTATATGACAGGAAAACAATTAAGTTTAGTGACCGTGTATTCTTTGAAAAAGTCAAAAGAAAAAAAAACCCAAACCCAAAGCGAACCAGTCCACAAACCACAATCAAAGCCCTAGTATGTAAGTAGGTGAACACTGCCCAGAAAAGCTCTTCCCCCTTATTCAGCTTATAATACCCAGTAGTCTTTGGATATGAATTTCTACTAACTTTGAGGGGGTTTTTTTGAACTGGAGTTTGGCCTGAATGAGACTGAATATATACAACGTTCATACTCTGTACATAGTTATATGCTGATTTAATCTGTTTTAAATATATCTTATGCAAAACTGACTTAGTCTCTGATAATAGTCACATTTGCTGCTATTCTTTGGAAACAAGTGTAACCTCTGTGTGGGCTTTGAATTATTGCATGAATCCCTGGCTTTTTGTTACACTTGATGCTACATTTCTTTGTCTGAGTGTTTTAAAACCCTTTCTGGACACAAGCATAATGATGCAGGCAAGGCATCATGGCTATGTCTGAACTGGCAAAGCTTTGAGTTCATGCTTCATTTGGATTCCATTGTCCACAGGTTAGGAGAAGTTTGTGACAGCCAACCCGCCTCTTACCATGACCTGGCTTCTTTGGCAGGGAGCTGGAAAGCAGAAGAGAGGGAAGTGGCAGTCTCAGTATGGACAATCAGGAGCCTGGGACAGTTGGTCCCAAGCTCAGGAGAGCTATATCCCATTCCATATGTGCCTAGTAGCCTGCTCTAGGTGTTCAGACAGCTCCCCGCTACTCTGTTCCCATTCCTCCATTATGCATAGCTGAGGTAGAAATGCTCTTTTAAGCAGCTGTTATTTTGTCATATGTCACAGACTGCCAATAACAAGGCTCTGGGCATTGTTGAGAAAGAAGGCATCAAATGGGAAAAAGAAGTGTCCTGTAAGCTATCAGAGACATATCTGCATTACTGAAAGGAAGCACAACTTCAAGGCCAGGCTGGATGGGACTTTGAGCAACCTGGTCTAGTGAAAGGTGTCCTTGCTTAGGGTGAGGGGTTAAAAATATGTCATCTTTTAAGGCCCCTTCCAACCCAAACCATTCTAATATTCTATGATCTAATGTGGTCCCAGCATCATTGATAAGTTTAGAGAATACCATTTTCTTTATTTGTGAAATTATTTTTGGAGCAGGGAATTTTTGGCTTATGTTGAACATTTTTTATTCTTTCTAGACTCAATATCAATGTCTACTATAAAAGAAGAAATAACTGGCTTGAATATCTGTAAAAATTTGCTAACACAGTTTTTGGGAAATATGGCAATCTCCCAAAGAAGCATATGAATCCTTGTTAGTCACTTATAAAACTATTTCAAATAATGTAATAAGTCATGAGATTATAGATAAACACCCTGCTTTAGTCATGGGTTGGGCTGTGATTTTTTAGATCTCTTTTTATAACTTTATTTTTAAGAGGTTTTTTAATATGCCATATGGGGTGTAGGATGTAGCTGGAACAGATTGGTATTCATTAATCAGTAATTCATACTTCATAAAGAGCAGAATTAGTGTTAAAAGTAATGAATTCTCTAACATTCTTGGTCAGGCACAGCAAGCATTTACAAGCATAATGATTGCTGTCCTAACAGGGCTGCTTCCACAGCCATCTCCTTTGTTCCCACATGACAGTGAGGGCATGCAGTTTTGTGCTGGGAAATGAGTGGTTGCAATAGCCAACATTCACTCCTGGTTATTAAGAAGCAAAGGTGATACAGCCAGAAGCTGAGTCATACCCTGAACAAAACTGGGATGTTCAGGGGTTATATGATATCATAAGAAACCTGACCACATAAAAGAAACTTAAAGGTATTATCAAGCTTTGAAAAGTCATGATAAAGGAAATCAGATCAGTCTAATGCTCAAAGGTTTGGTGTGTCAGAGAGGAAGAAATATTTCTGTAAAGAAATTTCTAGGATTTTATTACATTCTGTAAGTAGCTCTAAGATGTGTTACCAATGTATTAGGATGATCTATATATATATCTGTCTTGATTTAGTTTATGCTACTAACAATCTTAAAAAAAAAATATTACTTTTCATTAGACCACTTTAGTCTTAATGAATGGATGACACCTAGTAGCTACCATGCCTAGGATCACAGTCAGCAGAGCATGCACTAAGGAGTCCTGTCTAAGGTAGGAAAGAAGTCCAGAAAGTGCCTTCAGGTACAAAACAAAAAAAAAATCTCTCAATTCTTAATTACTCTGTCCTGGATTGGATTTATCCTTACGTAGTTTATTGACCTGCTTGTAGTGATACATATCTCCTTTACTTTTAGTCTGTTCTCTCTTACAAAGTTATGTGTGTTTTTTTCACATGAGAAACTAGGACATTTTTAAAATTAATTAATTTATTTATTAGCCTAGGTATACTTTTGTATATGTGTGTTTGTGCTACTGTGTGTTCTTGCTTTCATGTAGAATATCACAAATCTAATCACTGAGAAAGCTGAAGAAGTTTAAGTGATGTCCAAAAAGTTTCTCTTGTTCTTAGTGGGCTGCAGAAGAGGTGTGCAGCCATGCATAACAAAAAGCTCTATTAAACTTTTTCATTCAAGTGCAGGCTAGATGGATATAAATCAAAACATAGGCAGCTCAAAGACCTATTCCATTCACAAGTTTACCTATATTTAGATTATGTTTTTCTGTTTTAGTGTTTCTTGTTTTCAGGTAGCTTTTATAATCTCCTGTGGTTTAGTGCTGGTAAGTCAAACGTGACTGTGATATGTCTGAACTTCATGGATTCTCATTCATACAGAAACTCCAGATGTCTTGTGGTTTTGGTGTCATGGTAGAATAATGCAAGGTACTCATATTGTCACAGCTCACCTATGATGTAGGGCAAAATGTTACACATCTGGACTTGAACAACCCACTACAGAAAGGATGTGGCGGTTTGGGTTTTTTTGACACAGTAACTCTGGTCTTGTAATTTCAGTAACTTTATAACTCTGAACTCTCTGGATGCAACCACAGAAATAAAGTTTCGCATTTGCTTAGGAATAACTGTTTGGAATAGACAACTCCTCTTCTAAGCAACAATTAGAGCATTAGCTGAACAAAGAGCTTCATCTGGCAATTAGTATTCCTATGGTGAACAGGGAGAGAATTAGTCAGAGGTACAAGAGGCTCAGGCTGCAAGAGCTGAAGCAAAAGGCTCGGTGTGCAAGCTTTCTGATGCTCCAATGCCTTTTCTCCTCCCAGTTTGAGAATCACTTGCATTTATTTTTCACAATAGGTTAATACTCTTGTACTGAAAGAATACATTATGGCTCAAACATTCATCTCTGCTTCAAAAGATAGGCAACAGCTACTGGAAACAGCAGGGCTCTCTGCTGTGTTTTTGGTCCCGAGGCTGATCAATAAACTCTGGTGACACAAGGGAGGAAGGGGTAACGCACTCGCACACTGCTCGGCCCCAGGAATGTAGAAAGGATGAATAGAAAGCTAAATGTTTCTTTAAGGAATGAGACCCAAGCACAGATGGCACTCTGTATTCATGGAAGGCTCCCACATGGTGCAAAGAATTAGAGCCTGCAGGGCCTCATAAAAATGGTGGAATCACCTATACACAAAATCTTCAGCCTGGTTCGCTCTCAGCTACATCGCTGTAAGACAGTAGGAGCAGAGGTATTGAAGTCATTGGATTAATGCAGTGTAACGCTGTCCTTAGAGCTGAACCTCACCCCCACTGTGTGAAATGCTTATCCAAAGGGCTTGTAGGGACTGCGTCATGAATAAACCAGGCAAGAAACCTAAAACTCTATCTTTAAACACGATGAACCAGATCATGGATACTACGTGGGGCCATGATATATCCCTGTTGGGCTGGAAACAACCCAGAAATCCAGCTTACTGGAACATCTGGGTTTCTCACAGGGATTGGAGTTAGTCTTGTGACCATTTCTAAACCACTATCTTTATAATTATTTTCTTTATCTTAGAAGTAATTTGAAGTCAGGAGGAAGAAGAAAACCCAACTGTTTTTTCTGTCTAGTAATTGCCAGATGTCTAAAGCACTCCTAAGAGAAAATTAAACTAATGTCTTTCTCAGCCTTTAAGATGCAAATCAGAAGGATAAATTTCCAAATATTCCAGAAGTTCAGATGTCCTGGAACAGATTAAAATATTGATGCTGAAGGGACTTGGTTAGTTCCCACAATCTGCACCTTAAATGGAAACAAGTAGAATTTATCTGTTGGACATTTGTAGTGGATATAAATAATGCATGCCACATACAGACAAACATTTGCATTCATTTCCACCAATTAAATCTTTTCACAGTTTCTGTGTCACTAAATTCACTTGTGCTACATAGATGAGTGCTAAAACCAAGCTAAGAAGAAAATAAAATTATCCTTTGATTTTGATTCAACACAAAGGCAGAGTTTAGTTGTGTCTTTGATGTCCTCTAGTAGATCACTCAGCAAATATAATTTCTCCAGAATGTATGTGCTGTGCAGTGTTGTTTCTGAATTCTCCCTGGTAATGGGAAAAAACTAGTTATGTCAGTATCATGTTTGCTGATACTTCAAAATGAACTTGTAGCTGAATTTCTGGTCTTGGGGAAATTCTGTTAAAATGACAGAATGGACAAGTTAAAGCAATCCAGTGAGACAAAACCTTTCCATTTAATTGCTGCACACCCAGATCTGCCAGACTGCACTGGAGGCAGCAGACTGGGGAGACAAGCCTAGAAGTTGTATATGCTCCTGTCTGAAGAATTTTCCTTTCTTGAGATTTTATTGATGAAAAAGCAGACAAAAGGGGAATCCATTTGTCCCATGGCCTCATGTCTTCCCAAGTTCAATCTTCTCAACCATGAGTGAATTGTTGTATTGAGATTTTCTGCTAAAGAGGGCTCTCCACTCTGGGATGCCCCTTGAGCAGTGGTCTGTGAGGCTCTGGCCCAGAGACAGCTTTCAGAAGTCACAACTTGATGTAAATCCACCAAGTCTGGAACTTAAATGGTAGAAAGAGTTGCTGATGAGATACTAGCTATGAGAAATATTTGGTTTTGAAACAGAACTGACTTTGATGGGAAAGAAGCCTCATCAGATGAGAGTCAGGGCCTATCATAAATCTTATCTAGATACGTTTTGAATGATTGTAGTTGTGACAAAATTAGAGACTTAGAGGAAGAAGGAAGGATTTTTATGTGAATAGTGGTGGGATTGTTGTGATTTATGAATTACAGTGTGTATTTTAATTATCATGTCAAATGGATGCAATGTTCTCTCTGTACAGCTCTAGAGCATTGTATCTGCCAGCTTCCTTCCTGCCTGCTCACATATCGGCCCTGAAAAACCTGCCCTCTCAGACCAAGAAGACCACTGACAGCCCAGTGGGGCAAGCTACAGAGTCCCTCTGTGACACTACTATCCCCAGCTGTTGCTGCTTGGAAGGACACAAGTATAACACATTACTTACCAGACTTATTTTCTGCAGGTCCCACAGCTTGGTGGATGCTAGGTTGCTCTTTTTATGGAAACACATCCAAGGGCATCATAAAATGTAAGAGGTCAGGCTGGGCTGGTCTTAGGTGTAGAGCTTAAATACATGGTCTAAGACACTCGAATGAGGATAGATAAGGCATTGATGAATTTGGAGATCACAGAAGTGATGATCTTACAAATATACATGCTTATTATGCACTATAGAGCCAGCACATATACTAAGTTTGAGTAATTAAATAAAAGGAAGGCAAAGGGGTGAAAGAAAACACCATCTGCTAACTCTCGATCAGTCACTTATAAGCAAACTGGAATATAATGAAGGCCGTTGCATTCTGATCATGAATAGATCCGTCTGCTTGGCTTCTGTTATTTTTCCTCAAAAATAGTGCATATGTTTTGTAACAGTTTGGTAAACACATGAAAGAGAGAGGAAAAAGAAAGCTAAAAATCTCTGCTGAACTATATGAAACGCAGCAATTTGGATGCTCTATGATATTTTTTATATTTATTTTACAAACACTCTTAACATTTACAATATCAACAATGTGATTTGAAGGTAAGAACTTGGTTATCCAGTCAGCAGTTTCATGTTGCCATATGATCATTGTACTTGACAGAGTGAATCCAGATCAACACTGACTCATGACCTTACAATCTCCATTATCCATGGCCATTAACTGATACACTATTAGATGACTGCTAAATGTAGGCACTCATGGAATCTTCTCTAGGGTTGAGATAGCAATTGTTTTTAAGTCATGTTTTTTAAACACGAATGACGACTTTCTAGTCTATTCATAAAGAAGAGTGACATAAAATGATATGCCCACCTCCTGTGTAAACTACCAGCAGCCAATAACATATTTTAACACAAGGTAAATATTCCTTAATTAATACTTACATAAAATGAAAGAGTACATTGATTAGATGAAGATAATTCAGTTATTGCAAAAAGTAAAATTCTTTGCAGCATTGTCATGGGCATTCAAATCCTGCTCATGAAACACTTAAATAGGTAAATGACTTTGTATGAGAAGGAACATGCCACAATACATGGGACAGTATACATTAGATGCTCTTGTCTTTTTTTTTTTGAAAGATATTATATTGAGACATGCAATTACTTATACAGTCTTTTAAGGACACTTTCCACCACATCTGTGGTAAGGATTCAGTCCTAGTGATGTTCAGCTTAATTATTAAATCAAGAGTTTGGGGAATCTCTGCTATGAGGTTGGACATTGTTAATAATATTTAAATTACAGTATTCCTGAAAAATTCATTTGAATGGAATTTTTTAAAAAAACAGCTTGTAACTAGTTTGTTTAAAACAAAAATACTATATGCCATTTTGACTTTTGGAAGTGAATTTTGCTGTGCACAACTAGTACTGTGCCTCTTCTGATGCCAGAATACGGAATCATGAATAACAGGGTGAAATCTGTGTCACGTCCCTCACTGTTTCTTTGGCTTTGAAGTCACCAAGAGTCAAGTCCTCATGCCCATAAAGACTAGCGGAGCTCTGCTTTGCAAGGTGGGCAGAGCGCTGCACCCATGGAAGCACAACTACGTCTGCCAATGCAATGGACCTGGGCAGTGTGCAGGTGGCAAACAGCAGCTAAAACACTTCGGGAGGACGTGTCCTGTCTGTCCCACCCAAAACACGTACATTTTCCTGCCCAGAACTTTCTGAGGACAGGCAGGGTCTTTCTTAAAAGCAGCACTGAGCAAACTAAATGTAAGAGGTCACCCATTTTGTTTTAAACTCATGTTCCTGATGCCATCCATTTTCTTTTCCTTGGTTACAGCAATAAGCAACACCTTTTGGCTGAGAAGGAAACAGTGCGGTTACACCAGGCACTAATTAGGACTTTGATGTACTTGAAACTGATTTTAAGAAGAATTTATAGATCCACTATGTTTTGCTGCCTGCAAGTGCTCTTTGGGCCTAATTTCACTTAACGACCTTTAACAGTGAACTGTAAACTGAGGAGACACTGACACAATCGTGCTTGAGATGTACAATTAATATTCTCTAGAGAGTCAGTATGTTTGCATCTTTGCCGTCTCTTAACATGCTTTTAAAGGTATGCTCTCAGAGACTATGAAGTTGTTCAGTGCAATTCAAGTGGGTTTTAAGGCTGCTCAGGCTGGAGAACTAAAGCACAATGCTTGGGCTGACAGGATTTCAGCCCAGCAAGCCAGGACACCTCAAGCTCAAGTGTGTATCAGAAACATACATGTCACTCTGGATAGTCATCTAAGATTTGGAAACTCTGAAACAGAGAAAATAAAAAATCTCTCCTGATTCTTTAGAGGAATATTTTTTCCTAGCAGCTAATTCTTGTTGCTGAGGTAAAGCAAATTGTTCCCTCTACCCTCAGCTATCACGGGGTAGCATTTTTCCACTGATGGGGCTCCCTCAGGGCCTCTCCCACAGCTCCATGCTTATTTGCCTTGCAACTACCACAAAAATGAACAAAAACCACTGTGTGGCTGTTTGAATGTGTGTCTTGAGGAACTGCTTTCTAATCTTCACAGTACAATAAGGGAATGTCAGGGCTATGTGATGATAAATGTGCAGGGGCTGAGTTTCTCTCATTTTAGCATAAAAACGGTCTTTTCCCTTGTACTTAACTTGTATCACAAATGGGTGCTTTGGGAGCCACTTCCACAGCCAAACTCTTTAGTATCTTACAGCTTAATACAGAAAATGCATTGTTTCTGTGATTTTATTATCTCAGTGGAGTTATTTTTGCTTAGCTGAACACTACCTTGAATTACCTCTTGCAAAATACCTGCCCCGAGCACTTGTCTACCTGACATCCAGAAACTTGAAGAGGTTAGTTGCTGCCTAATGTCAGAGCCGATTACTTTTTTAAAGACAATTTTACCAGTTGGCACGTGGCTAACTGACTGTAGCTGCCCTCTCCTTGGAGGCAGTCCCATAGGCCAGCTCTGAGGCTCAGGGTGGGGGAGGATATGCACCATATCTACTAGAAATGAATAGATGGCATGTCCACATAAGAAATAATCTGATTTACCCCATGATTTATATAAAGGCAGTGACAGGAAGTTTGTATCTGCCACTAATTTAATCACTAAATTTTTGTCATCATCCTACTCCTATTAAAAATTCAAAGTGGAAACGGTGAAGTATGTTTTAGCATCAGAAAACATGATTCCTTGCATGTCATTTCAAAGCAGAACAAACATAGTCCCTGTCCCACATTCATTGCAGGGAGAAAAAGAGATTAGTATTTCAGGATAGTAAGCCAGGCCACTATGGTGAAAGTAAAAAGTGCCTTTCCCTGAATATTTAAAAGTGAAAGAATGTTACAGAAGCTGAAAAGAAATGAATTGGCTGGGTGTGGTTTAACTGAACAGGAAGAGGAGGCAGTAAGTGTGTGTCCCAGATTAAAAAAAAAAAAGTTCTTTCAGAGTAAATTAGCTGCCACTGTTTCTGGTTTCAACAGAAATGCACAAGGCACTTAACAGCAATGTGTTTTTCTTTCCTTGACAGTACTGGCATAAATACGCATGACACACTTGAGTTTATTTTGCATTTATTGAAATTTTTCAGTGTTTTACTGTGAAGAAATTATGTGCTGGAAGCCCTTGTGGGCATGCTAAGAAAGATGTATTAAAACTCTGCCACCAAATTAAAGGAAGGCCTGGAATGATGTTTTGATATTTTTCTTCTAGGAGTCCCTACCCTGCCCTAGTTTGATCCTTTTGCATTGAATACTGTTTGGTCTCCTTTGCATTAGCATCCAGACTCCTTTACATGAAAGCATTCTTGTTTTTAAAAAACAAAAAATTGTTTGAAGGTACGTATTGCTGCTTCTAGAAAAACACAGAAAATCATAGCACTCCTTTTAATTCCTAACTTCTAGGAAAATTGTATGGACTATTAAAACTAAGTAATATTTAAATAGGGTGAGAAACATTAACATTAATTAACATTTCTCCAGTATATAATTGATAGGGTGGTTAGCAATATGCACTCACATAACTGTGCTGGCAGGAAATAATCACCTGGGTATTCTTTGTATTCTAATAGCGAGGCTGGGACTGACTACCCTGAAGTAGATGCAGTACTCGGAACACAGACTACTCTGACTGAAGATAAACCAAGGTGGTTCTGAGATTACAAACAAGAGGAGAGAGGGGTGCATTTTCAGACTCTTAAGAGCATATATTTTGTACACCATACCTGGCTATCAGCAGGAAAACAGTATCTTTCTTACTAAAAATTACCTCTTCCTTATACAGAAAAAAGTAGAGACAGTCTGCTGACACAGGAGGACTCTGGGCCATCACAAACACCTGGTTTTCTTTGCTTTGAATGTTTCTCTCCATCTCGCTGATTAAGAGTTTAAACAAACCTAGAAAGTGAATCCCTGCTATGAAGCAGACACAAAAGAAAGATTAGGAAGAATAATGAACAGAATAGTACAAGGGGTTTTAAGAAAAGATTGTATGCAGAGAGGCAAAAAAGAAGCATTTTGTGGTACACTGGGTTGAAGATAGTGTGGTAATGGCAAGATGTACCAGTGGGAAGGTGAAGGTTGTATCAACTTACATGTCCATGGCCTGCCTCTGATTTGTGTCAGAAATAGCACATAAGCTGTGCCCTTCACAGCTTCCCAGTAAAGACTTTTGTATACTCCATTGGTATTAAGGACTTCTCATAAGAAATAAGTTCAGCATAGCCAAAAACTATACAGAACAATTATATCACAGAGGAACAGTGTGGTTCCTTATATAGTTTGTGAAAAATTCAAGCATCTCCTTCCCAAATAAAAGATCATAAACCATTCCACGCAAGCAGAAAACATGAAAATGGCAGTTCTAGTTTAGGTGATTGGTTTTTTGTTTTTGATTGTTTGTTTGTTTGTGTTTTTCCTGTCTTTGGAATCATATGACCCAGACGTGCAACTCCTAGAAGGCTCTCTTGAGATGCATCTCAGAAATAAACCTAGTTTTAAGTAAGTATGAATGCCTTTGTTGGCTTGCAGGCTGGGCTAACTCCAGTGGCAGCTGATGGCAGTGTACAATAAATAGGATGAAATTAAATTTGGCAGTGAAAACTCTCATAAAAAGCAGTGGAAATCGCATGGACCCTGCAAGGGTATTCAAGATGGGTGCACAATTTCAAACCATTCCCACCTCCCCAGACATGGTGATTTTGAGACCTGTGTTTACACAAGAGGATTTGGAAAGCTAAAATCCAAGTAGCCTTTTAAACATGACTAACTAAACCCTGTGGATCCTTTTCTACGCTGTTTAAAATCACGTATTCTGAATGAGAGTTGTCACACATGGGGATTTAAGGTAACACAATTAAATTACTTCGAATTTCACCTTTCGCTGCTTCACATGAATCTTTTTGTGTGAAAACAAGCCATGAATTGTAACTGATACATGCAATGCTGCCCTTTGACTCACTTGGCTGTTTGCCTGAAAGCCTGAGGGCAGATGAAAAAGTGATAAAAGTAGTGAATTAAAAAGTGTGTTTTTTGAAATAGGCAGGATTTATTCCTCATGGTATTACAGATACAAGTTTACCATCACTGTAGGGATGGCTTTTAAAGTCATTCTAATGTTCTGTGTCATTTATTATTTCTTAAATAGAACTTGGAAATGATTTTTGGCTATCCATCTAAAAGTCATGCACATAAATGTCAGAAGAGAATATTTCCAGAAATTATGCAATGCAATTTAAATATTATTTTGTATCTATAACATGCCAACTTCATCTCCAAAAAGCTTACAGAGAAATGGGAGAATTTACAAAAATAGCAACACTCTTCATTGTTGTATGAGAGACCAAGGTTGAATGTGGTGACCTGCTGTGATCTCTAAAATCTGGGGAAAGGGAACTCCTAAAAGGATACTTAATCAAAGCCTGAGCTCTAATTAATTAAGAATTCATGAAGTCTAGAAACTTTTTGAAATATATAGTGATTTAATAAATGCTTTGTATGGCAAGGATGTGCATTTTAATGAAAAAATGTTGCAATAAAGTATTAAGTTTGAAAAAAGGGCTTGCCAAACAGGGTTTATATTGCTTTACTTATAGCTTACATTGGGTACCTTATGCCTTCAGAAACCAGGAACATTATTTTAAGAATTCCTCTTTGTATCATTCATAACTTTAACATACCTTAAAACACTGCAGAATTCCTCTTTTATAGGAGTCCCACACAGTCACACGGGAAAAAGTTCAGACATGCATAGCATAAAAATCAGTCTGTGCTGTTTGGTGGCAGACAGAATTACCCTTCTTAGTAGAAATGTGTCTTAAGCAAAATTTCTGAGTGAGTTTTCTGATATCATTTAAAAAATAGTGAAATTAGAGAATTATTTCAGATGTCTGTATGTTTCTTCCATCTGGTAGATCACTAAATCAAGTGTGAAATATTTCTACGTAGAAAAGATCTGATCTCATTGTTGATGTCAAGAGACCATTCCCTGTTTATGTTCTTGGCATCTCAACCTTAATCTAAAAACAGAGCAAAAAGGTGTGCCTTCTGTAACAACTAATGTTTGATATCATCAGTATTTGTGTAGGAAATTGAGACTAAAAGGCAGGAGTCATTATTAAAAAACATATAAAAAGATTTTAAAGTAAATATATATTCCCATGATTAGGGACACATTTCAGAAGATAGGAAGAAATATCTATAAATTTATTTGAATCAGGTATTAAATGCTCCAGTACTTTGTTCAAATTTGAAATGCCATTGTATGTGACAACAATGCATAAAAATGGACTGATCCTTTTTTTATAAGTGGACTGAGAGTTTGTCATCTGTAACATGTTACTTGATGTAACCCAAGCTCCAGGAGCAGGGTTCATGTTCTGACCCATGCCAACCTGCAGGGCCTGAGCTGGGATCTTTTAAATAATTTCCCTTAGCTTTAGCAAACTTTTTGTAAGAGCCTTGGATCACAATGTTATGGTTATTATCACCACCTGCCTTCTTAAAAGAAGAAATGGATTATATAAAGTGAGTTTGGATGTCCACTGCTTTTCAGTGGATTTCTGCAGTTTATGGAACCTTGAGTTCAAACTGCAGATTAGAAAGTCCTTCCCAGGGATCAGTTGTTTAAGGTTTATTTGTAATAGAGTAACTTCAAGGGATACCAACTAAACCCTCTTTTTTCCTGTTTATTTTTTTTAATCTTTCATTTTCCCAAGCATAAGTTTATACCATGGTATTTAGAAAGAAGAATTTTCCCTGCATTATCCACTTGACAGTGCTTGATTTTTACTTTTTTTTCAGCTGTTTCCCTTCTTTATAGTTATATGTTTCCTCTATTTTTTTAAGCTGTTTTGCTCCACAGCAACAAAAGCAGCCAGATCTGATTGGCACAAAACCCCAGAAGGTTTATAAATTGTTAACAGTATTGCAAATGCCTGGGAAAAAAAGTCTTAGGGGCTTCTTATAAGTGCAAACAGAAAGTGTTAACTTTGGTGGAAGTTTACCAAGCACACAGACTGCTGCAAATTACCTCATCAGTAAAAAATTTGGAAGGAATTTTACATAGTAAAAATGAAGAAATAATTTCCATGAAAATATATAAAGAAAAATATTTCAAGAAAAATGTTGCTAAGAACCTCATGTGTGACTGGAGATGTCAAAATGTCAGACTTCACCTATGAATTACAAAATCATAGAATGTAATTTGCATAATTTCGTGAACAATGAGAAGGTTGCAACATATTTACTGACCAGAATATTTACTTCTCCCAGAGCACCTGCAGCTGCAGTTTCCAGATCCATCACTTTAAGGCACTCTGTGCACTTCTGTTGCATTTTGTGCTCTCTCCTTCTTTGGCCCAGGAAGAGGTTGTTCTGTTAATTGGAAAAATTCCTTAACAAAAATGCCTTATTTACCTTTAATAGTGTTATGTCACCGAAATCAAATTTAATCTCTATTTTGTCATGATTTTTAGGTTCATATTTCTTAAAAAATGTTGTAAGGCTAATGGCAGACACAAATTATTGCTACTGTTCTTGAAATGCCTCTGCAGTGAATGAAATTTCAGTAAAACTGCCTTTATGGTAGGCTTTCAGTGGAAAAAGAGTCACTTGCATATAAAAATATACAATACATCATTTCAATTGTAGGCATTGCCAAAGCACCAAGAAGAGAAGAGAATCAGACTTTGGCCTGGGTGAAAGTCACAGAGGGACTATTTCTGTTTAACAAGACTGTAAGCAATAATTGAAATCAGTTGGTAACTCTATGAACAGTTTAAATTTACCCATAACATAAATTCATAAGGTACCCTTCACAAGCATAAAATAATATGTTTAACATCAATACATAACCATGTTTAGATTCACATGAATGAGACTTTCCTTGTTTCCCACAGCAGAAGCAGAAACAGAGCAGATTCTTTAAAGTATTCCAATTGAAATATGTAAACACGAAGTGTTAACATTAGTCTAGAGGGTGAATGAAGTAAAGAAAAAAGTGATCAAGAAAATTTTAAATTAAACCTCTGCTAAAATAGATCCCTGTGAGAAAGAGTCAACAAAATGTCCTTTTTTTGAAGTGACCCCCAGCGGGACTTCTGTTAATGTCAACTTACTATATGGGAACTTACCCAGGAGTTATTTCTGTGATTACTGTATTAAAAACTTGTGATTGTTTCTGAAAACATACTACTTTAATTCAATAATAAAATTATTATTCTTGGAACTTTTGCTTGTTATCAGCTGACTGGTGTGAGCTCTTTTCTGAACAGCTCAGAGTGAAAGAGATGAATAGACTAATGTTCTTTGATCAAACTGCTTTTTCCTCTTTCCTGTGTTTCATTTAAACTTATGTCTGTATAAGAAAACTTCTCTGTGGCATATAGCTGACTGTAGTCTGAAAACACAGAATATAACAGTCATTGGTCAGTCAGTGGATATAGAATAGAAGTAAATATAAAAGGTAAAACACGTGACAAAAAGAAAGCAGTGAGAAGAAAACAAGTGTTAAATATTTCATGAATCTGTCTGCTTCTTCAGGAAATGCTTTTACTCTGGGTACCAGGGAAAGCTGGACAAGGCAAGCCTTTGGGAACAGTGTCATCTCTTAATAAAAGTGCTGGAATAAATATATGAACTTATGATTATAATTAATAGGCAAATTTGAAGGCCTACAGAGTCTTCTGGGGTTTTTTTCCAATTATTATCACAACACTTACTTGTTGATTATATTTTTCTTTCAAGTATATATTGATGCATATTAAAGACGTAAACTCATGGCCTGTACCTCTTTGTACCTTCACTTGTCCTGTTTTGCACTACTTATCTACAGTACCTGGGGTAAAGCCAGTCAGGCACCAGCGAAAAACAGAGATTTGATGAGTTCATTCTGCAGTATTAAATCAGGCGATGGGAAATAGCATCTTGTGGCCTTTTATTAATTTAATCACTATAAAACTCAGTTTCATACTTAGTGGAGTATTTTGTTTGTTTTCTGTAGGACCCTGTGGGAGGATCTATCCATCATCCAAACCCACATACAACACAACCTAAATAAACAAGGGTTGAACTCACCAGAAGATTTGCCAGCAATACAATAAAATATACTGACACTTCTTCATATACAGCTGCCATGTCCTATGTGCTTTGCCTTTCTAATTTGCCTTCTGGAAAAAGTAATATGTGATAAACTTGTTGCAGGGGATAATAAATTAGTAAATGCAGAACTGATTCATGGGGGCTGTGTCCTCCCATCTCTAGCACAGATGTTCTGTAAAAGATTTAAAGACTGTTTTGCAGGCACTCAGTCTCTGAGGTGAATTGGTTGCATTCTTACACAGAAAAATTGACCAGTCATTCTTTGCATGTGCCCACTCAATTTTATGTTCTTCCCTTCCTCCAAACTCCTCCTAAGCAGAGCCTGTCCCTTGCACAGTATGTCCATGTACAGAGACTGAAAGTAGTTTTCAAACTGCAGAACAATATTACTTCAGATGCATCATTACTTTCCTTTAAAGCATCTTGTAATGCCTTTATTGGGTCTTCTAATAATTTCAGTAATGGTTTTCACTAAGTCAACAGAAAATTACTTATTAAATATTCTAAGAACTGTTATTAGATTAAAAAGGCATCATTTTTGTGGTTTGAGGGTCTAGTTTGGCCTATCAAGCTGTACTTATCCTATCATCAATAATTAATCTTTTCTAGATTAACAGTAATTCAACATTGAGTACACAGAAGCTCAAGCTTTGATATTCAGCACTTCAGGATAATATATTAACCAGGTTAAGAAACACTGAAGACAAATATTTCTGTCCTTGCAGTGTTACTTTCCTCAGTCACTATATCTTTAAACTAAAAATACAGTGGTGATAGGTAATGCTTAAAACTTGATGACAAAGTTGCCTGGCAGTGCAAATAGCACTTTTGTTAATAGTAGACAGCAATCTTGCTGCTCAGATTAATAAGGGCTACATTTAAAACCTAATATGCAGCAAAGATAACCTGGCAGTGACAACAGCCATGGAGAATTTGGAGACCCTGCAAGCAGCTTTTCTGTATCTGTCCTTAAAGGACACCAAACTGTAGAGCAGTAACAGACTAAAGGAAGCTCATAAGGAGGCTAATCCTATTTTATTGTGTATGTAGTTATAATCAAGGACCAGATCAGTGGTGATACAGAGGTGTTTTAAGTGCCTTCTACCTCCATTTCAGTACTTAGGCCTTCACTGAGATGGATGTGAGTTTTCAAGCAACTTCATGGCTGTGTATTAACCTCCCTAAGTGCAGCATCAAGTTTTATATTACCAGTGTATTTATTACACATTAATTTAAAACATCTCAATTGGTTTTTTGTGATCTACTTATGTATCTTCAAGGACAGAAGCATCAAAAACAAATAAGCAACACAAAACTAACTGAAAGCAGCTACCTTACTTTCTGATCTGATGGTGTAAAACCTCCACAGCTCACAACTGATGTACCAAAGGGCCAACAAGATCTGTTAAGATTAGGTAAAGTGAGAACTCCCAGTGTAAGCACACACGACAGCCTAGTGTTTGATTTTTAGTTGTTAATACTCCACAGTCTGAGAAACAAAGCTCTAGAACATTGCAACAAATTTGCTGTGACAGTTGGGAGTCACAAACATGAAACCCCACACTTTGGGGACACCATAACCCTTTTTGTAACTGGATCTACATGTTCTGTGCTTCCCAGAGAACCAATACAGCTCCAGATAGATGCAATATGTCATACCTATAGGTGCAGAACAGTTTTTCCGTTGATTTATTTTGTCCTTCACAGGTCAGAGTGATATTTCCTTATGCGGCAGAGTCAGGTAACCCATGCCAAACTGAGAGGAAGACAAGTTGGATTCACAGCAAAGCCAATTCACAAACTGCCGCAGAAAGGATTCTGTTTGTACCTCAGTTTTCAGTAGGATGACACTTGTGATAGTCCGTGAGGACTGATATTTATTGAGCTTGTCCTGACAAATGCTGCCTCTGCTTGATAGGCATCATGAGTAATGAATTACCTGATACATTACACTTCACTGTGTGCACACCCGAATGCCATGATGGTGAAAGGAGCCTGACTCCCCATTTCACATCAGCCAGAGGAATGCCTGGGATTCACTCTTTCATTTGTATTAACACAGAGAGTATCTAAAGTGCATTTTAAAATAGCAAGGGACAAAGAATATATCACAGTCCTTGGATAACTGCCATTGCCAATAACAACACAGGTTTTATTTTCGTCTGAGCTGTTCTAGCTTTAATGTTGCCTATCTGAATCTGCTACCTCCTACTTGATACTTTATAGCACTCTGACAGCATGTACTCACATAAACTGGTACTTGCAAGTAAGAAATTCCTACATGTTTCCTCTCAGTTAATACTTTCCTATTCTGCTTTGACAAATGTTGTCATATACCCATTCACTCTTTTGTAAGTAATCACATCCTCAAAGAGATTTTTGGTGAGAACACCTCTTTCTATGGTGGAATGATCTGTAAAGTCAAAGGGAGTCCAGTTCTGGGCAAAACTCTGATTTCATGATCATGATGGTGGTGATGACCCACAGTGTGTCCTCACAATGAGAAAGCTGAAGGGAGCAGCTTCCAGCATGGGAAGCACATGAGGTACAGATCACAAAGATAAGCATATGAGACATAGCTGGCCCTACCTTGCAGCTTCTGCTGAATTGTGAAGGCAGTGGGAGCTGCGACCCTTCACCTCACAAAGATTACTTTCAGTTTGCTATAGGAGAGGGAACCAAAGAGCTCTCATGCCCTGAGCACCAAAATGTCTTGCCCTATGTGTTAGAGTATACTGATGCCACAATTGCACATAATTTAATGCAGAAGACAGCTACAGATTCACAGCTGAACAGACCTGCAAAGAATCATGTTATTGTGCACAAAGAAGCTGTATGATATGAATATGATCTGACACAACTGACAAAACCTGACAGTATGTATCAAGCTAATCATGCAGACAGCAAGTATGGGCAGTTTTCAGAAAACAAGCTTTTGACGTTTACTTATTTTCCAAAATACTGCATAAAAGACTATTTTTTGACCTTTTGCCTAGTTCACTGAAACTGATGGAAAAATCTTCTCTGATTTCATGGTTGTTGGATCAGACCCAGAGACTGCAATAGTGTAGCAATTTAGTGTGAAGGGCAGTGTCAAAGCCATGTGGAGGCAGTCAGTTAGGGTAGATGGAGGGACTCAGAACAGGCTGAGACTCATAGGAAGAATTATTAATGTGAAGCTTGTAAAGGCCCTCCTCCCATGGTGTATACCTCTGTTCAGCAAGATCAGTCACTCACTTCCACATCAACCAAATTTGTCCAAGATTAGGAAGATAGTAATAATAAATAATTAGCATTTACATCACACCTTTCATCTTCAAAGCATCTTACAAACATTCACTAATTAACCCTCACAACAGTCTTGTGAGCTAGGGATTTTCAGCATTCATTAAGGACACAAAAATCCACAAGGTATTAAAAATAAAGGAACAAACTACCCCCTCCCTGACTATATGAGTGTTTACTGCAGACCAGTACATGTGAAAATGTGGTGTATCTTGGGAGCACTTTTGTCCCAGTAATTCTTGCATTCTCTAAAAAGTAAATATGTATGTATCATAAACTCATGAATTAAACATAAGGTAAAATAAACCCTATTATTTCAAGTCTTTGTCTTGATAAAAATATTAAATATATGAATTTTGAAACAATTACACAATTATTTAATCTTTTACCAGCTAATGTGAGCATCAATTGTGCTTTCCCATTACCAATTCTTGAAATATCAGGAGAATCTTTGAAAGTATCTATTAACTACCTATTTGTGAGATGAGTGCTGGGAGCACAAATGCAGTGGTCCTAAGAGACCCTAACACAGCTGTGTTTCTCAGAGCAGTTAAAAAGGACACAGGAAATATTGCTTGTAGTGTCTTTTATGCACAGCTTTACGTTCATTCTGTGCAAAAAGGAGCTGCTAATGGGAAAAGGAGGAAATGTTAATGAATTCTATCCCTACTCCACAATGCAGGTTACTTAGAAACACATGCTACCTTCAAATCTTTCTGGTTAGCATGCAATGTGGAGAAAGAGTCACAGTGAAGGATAAAGAACTGCAGAGTACTGCAACTGCTTGTGACTCCCTTCTCCCTGTCATGTGGGTGAATTGGAACAGATCCACTGAAGGAGATGGGTCTCAGCTGATTCATGCCAGGCGAAAATGCAGTGTGTCTTTGTGGTTTATAGACACTCTTTGTCTCAGTCTCCCCAACAGCCAACTCCACACTTTTTCAGAGGAAAAAGAACAGGCTCTGGAAATCAATGGAAATCCAATTTTCCTCTGTAGTTGTTTCTCAGATTTTGACTTTTCCCATTGGTAGAAGAGGAAAGTTAAATAGGTAGCTTCTTATTTCTTTCAGAAAATAGAGGATTTCCTTGTATTTCTTCAGGATTCACACAAAGGAAATTACTGTTACCTTAGGGAGAAAGTAGTTTCATTTAGCAGGTTAAAAAGCTTCTTTTCTTGTGGTAAATGTCAAAATGAAACAACCTTGGTCTTGGGAAACATGGTGAAATAGGGTATTTCTTGGTATTTTTTTTCTACAGAAGCTCTTTATGCGCTATTCAAATTTATAGTTTTCATATTACAAATTACTATAAAGTAAGGCTACAAAAACAAAGAGTTATTCACTGAATAGTTCCATCAGTTCAGACTGTGTTGGAGACACATTGTCCAGGGCAATGTTGGTACAAGAGCAAGTTACTGAATTGAATGTTAACTATCTACAGAACTATCTAATCCTTTTTGTCGACTGGTCTTTCTCAGAAATCAGAACGGCTCATAAATCTGTTGAGTTTGGCAAGTGATCCCTTCTCCCAGCTTAGGCTCAGACCTCCCAGTCATTCACTGCTCTGTGGCCTCACCATTGGATCTGATTGGTCCTCACTTACTGTCCTTGTCCTGTATTTTTCCTTTTTAAACTTAGGTCATGATGTACAAAAGAAGGTTTTGCAAGCCATACTTTTATAGGTAATTGTTATTAGATTCAGTCTCATTCAGATTGCTGACCTGTTGTCAGTTCTTACCCACTTCCTTCCCATTCAAAAAGTTTGCACTTTTTCTGGTGTGGTGCTGGGGTGTTGTGCAGGGGTGGGTACACAATGAGAACCAGGTGTCACAGATAACACTTCACCTCAATACAATTTCACAGGGGGCTCTGTTTTTCTCATGAGACATCCTGGACCACTTTTTGTTGCACGTTGCCAGAAGCTGATTAGAAATCACTGGAGTGCAAGCTGAATGGCCAGTTAAACCCTTGTGTCCTAAGCCAATGTGATCAAGACGGAAAGTAGAGAACATAAGGGACATAGCTCCCCTAACCCAGAGCTTTCTTAGCAGCTCAGCCTATTTTAGACATCATCACACTCTGTCTGGGATAAAATACATCCGACCACCTGACAACACACAGGTTCAGTATGTATTGCAGTACAACCAGATATGTACAATGAATGCACTTAGTATTTATCACAGTATGTGTACCGTAAATATATGGAGGGTTGTAATTTTTCACTGCCATACAAAGACTTACACACACTAATATTCTGAAACACAAAGGCTTTTTCAGTGATATCTGACCAGCAAAATATTCACAAGCCAAATACACAGAAAGTGTCAGGAAAGCAAGTCCACTGGACTTCCTGGAACAAATGTCATGGTGTTTCCCTGATGGAAAAAGAGCATAGATGGAGTCATCCAAAACAATTTGAAAAACTGAAGTGAATTTCACTTAACTTTCACAGATTTTTCAAACCTTCATCTCAAGAAATTTAATATCATACATGAAAATGAGTGACAAAGCAAAAGTGCACACATTTTGCCTCTAGGGAAAACCTAGCATTAGATTCTGTATGCTTTTAAATGATGTGAACTTTGGAACCACATAAGCAGACAGAATGTATGCCTGTAAGTGCTGACCAGTTTTGTGTTTATGCTGTGGCAATCAAAAGCGTGTAGTTAGGAGATGCCTGCTTGGTTGTTTCCCCTAGAAAACAGGAACCTCAAGTTATGGGACGTGATTTGGGCTGAGAATCCATAGAGTTCAATTTCCTTGAGTCTTGAGTTGCAAAGAAGGTTTGTCAAGAGCTATAACTGGGTAAAAGAGGCTGCTGCTGAGAAGGGCAAAAATAGAATATCTACTTTTGGGGCTACCTCCAGTCTCCATGGCAACCCTGCCAAATTGGCTTCCCCTTCACTCATGAAGTATTATTGTGAGAGGCCTGAGTAAGTAGATAAATTACTTTGGTTTTTCTTTCCCAAAGCATGTAAATCTTGTTTCTAATGAGACTATTTCAATACTACACTTTTGAAGTGAAAGGTGCCAGCAGGTGTTTGTCTTCACTGCCTTGGTTTCCTTTTCTTACTATTAGTGTCAGGGACAGCTCACACGCTCAGTAACAGGACAGTTCTGCCTTTCCAGACTCACATGATTGCCAACAAACTAGTATTTCCTGCTGAAAGGATACAAGATTTAGCAGTCCTGGAAATGTTGCCTCATCTGCTGTGGTGCAATCCCCTGGGATGCTCTGTCCTGCAGCTCCAGGTGTGCTTGGGAGGAAAAACCAGGCCAGGAATTGTGCGGCAGTAAGTCCAGACTTAGTTGTCAGGATGTGAGAGGAATTCCCAATGTTTTGCAACTCAAGATCATAAAGCTCATTTCCAAAAGTCGTCCTGCAGAGCATATCATGATAAAGGTACCTACAATCATAACTCTCCAAGCCAATGAGCTCCAAGGTTTAATTTCTAAGTCCTTTCCACACCAGAACTAGATGAAAACATAATTTATTTCTTTTTAATTCAGAACAATAGAATTATTCCAGTTTCACTGGAAAAGCATTGTGTGGATCCTCAAACACTAGGGAGAAATTAACACCTTTCTGGTAGACTCAGGTTGTCTGTAAGGTTTCAGAATCTGGAAAATATACATAGTTTGGCAAATAATTATGATTATTTTACAAGTTCAGTGGTTTTTCCCCCAACCCACTGATTTTCTTTCAGAAAAAATCATGGCTCCATTTTATCAAAGATGTTAATTATTTTTCATTTTGTGAATTTTTTCAAGTAAAGCAAATTGGGCAGTTTGTATTCAGCAGCAGAACTCATTTTCAACAATACTTAGGTAATGGAGCAAAAGATGTATAAGGTAAAAACATGTGCTGAACATATGCACCCCTCTGATGCATGCCAAACTTAATTAAAAATCAGGCCCTAATTTGCTGTGGGATCTAGACAGTGTACTGGTTTGTCCAGATGTTTATAAATGAGTCAAATATATTCTCTATTGCAATTCTGCATTTTGCAGACTCTGGGAAACTATTGTCTAAGTGTTATGTGCTCTCAGTTCCTTACATACCAGCATTCACATTGCTGAAGGAATAGTTTATACATCCCAAATACAATTGAG
Source organism: Sakesphorus luctuosus (assembly GCA_013396695.1). Taxonomy (NCBI): domain Eukaryota; kingdom Metazoa; phylum Chordata; class Aves; order Passeriformes; family Thamnophilidae; genus Sakesphorus; species Sakesphorus luctuosus. Next base: position 387,015 of record VWZD01012335.1, read on the forward strand.
GCCCTCTGAGAATTGCTCATTTTTTCTTAAAGAAACTCAGTGTAAGGCCATGAATAGAAGTCTTAATAAAACCCTCTGAGAATACACGTCCCCAGCCTATTCAACAGGAGCTTGGCAGCCTTTTTTTCTGAAGTACAAGGCAAGAAATAATTTCATGCTGGTCAATGTTACTTTAGTATACAGCATGACAAATAGAGAAAAACCACTTTCTTCTAATATTTAAATTTTTATATCATTTATTGATACAAATTATCTGTTGTGGGAAATTATTTCAGCACACAAGTTTACTGGCAGTCCTCCATTTCAGTACTGTAACAGAAGCAATAAATAGAGGACTTTGCAATCCAATATATTGATGGATAAACTCATTAAATGCAACTCAGATTTTGAAATGTAATTAATAGCCTTCATGCCATAGAAGAATGCACTCCAGTTAAAAAAACAAAAAACAAAAAAAAAACCAAACCCACCAAAACAAAACAAAAAAACAGCTCTCCAAAGAAAAACATCAAATCACAGAACATTTTTAAATACATATTTGCACCATTTACAGTAATCTTTTCAAGAAGAGAAATTAAATGCAAAATTACTTTTGGAATTATTTATGTAGCAATTCAATCAAGTCATATTTTGTTTTAAGAGAACTTCTCAAAGAATAGGGAAAACAAAGTGTTTTATACCACTCAAATTGGCTTCCTTCACGTAACTATTTATTTTTAATATTGTTAGATTTTGATAAAATAGTAAAAAAGGCATAGCTTATAACTAGTAGTGTTCACTAAGCACAGTGGAAGATGGAAAATTTCTGGCCACTGTGTATATCACTGACAAAATCTGATGCAATGGTTTGCATCTTTTGGGCGTATCCAATGTCAAACAGAAGAGTAAATGTCCCTCTATCATCTTTAACTGACTTGAAAACAAAGTTTTGTACTTGTTAATGCAATAAACTTGATATTTAACAAATCAAATTATTTTATTTATTATGCATCACATTTTTAAACCCTTTTCATTACAAAAATAGTTACTATGTAAGAATGTTTAGAGTAGCCGATTCTCTCCTCTCCTTTTGTTTAATATTTACCTCTTTGTATTGTGAATAATATAACAGTACAGACATTAAAAAACAACATTAAAGGCCTAATTGATGGCTCAAAATTAGAGTCATGTATCCCATTAGCAGCAGGGAGATCCTAATTTAAGACCAAAGTCTTGGAATGATGAGAAACAACTGATGCTGAGACTTCTGCTCCTCACATTGTTCAACAGGTTCCGCTCTTGCCTTGGACTTTCCACAGCTCCAGATCCAGCCCTCTGCTTTGTCTTTGCTCAGGTTGTGAGCTCTTTAAAAATGTCTCTGTTGTCATGGTCTTTGTTTAACACTCAGCAGAAAGGGATACTCTTTCTTGACAATCCTCTGGGCAGTGTAATAAAAAAAATAGAAATTGGTCCTCCATTTCTGGGGAAAGACTTCTGGATGGAAAGGAGTCTCTTTGTGTCCCCTTTTGACTGTGAGAAACATCACAGGGGGTTTTTTATTGTTGCGGAAATATTATGAAAACCTGCCAGATTTTAACTTGCTATGAATATTTTAGCCAAGAAGCAGCCTTTACTCATGCAACATTGACAATAACAAAATGTGCTGGAAGTTCTCATGGTATTAATAGACTTGATAATTTCTCGATGAATACATTTTTTTAAATGTATTGCTATGGAACCTCACATGTAAAAAGACTAATTCACTAATTGGTTTTCTTCACACAGTTACTATTAAAAACACACTTCTAATATTTTCCCTGTTATTTTAACCATTATTTAACTCTCTCCAAAGGTGGAATTCTGTGGTCTATTGTGCCATTTCCTGGTAGCCCAGAAATACCATGACCACAAGCTTTTCTATCTTGTCTTCAGGACAAGCTGATCCACATTTTTATAGTAGAGCTAGGTGGAGACTGTGCTCAAAAGAGCCCAGACAGAAGGCAGTGAAACTCCTGTGTTAAAGCCTATCCTAACAATTGTCTGTGCAGCAATGAGCAAATAAGAAAAATAGAATCATAAAAAAATAAAGAAAGAAAAATTCTCCCAAGGCCACTTGATCCTCTTCCCTGACATTTAATAACTTGCACAAAAGGGACATCCCTGCTTATATTTCATCTTCTGTTAATCAATCACTTTTCCTTCAAGTATAAATGTCAGGAAAAGGCAAGCCTTGCTCTACATATTTGTAATAATCAAAGTCCCTTTTGAAATGCAACACTCACACTGTAACACCTGCATTGGCATCAACAGGACCATCCAAGGTTAATGGACAGCATCTTGGAATTTATCTGTGGGTTTAATGAGAGTGGGATCCTGCTTTCTCTGCCTCAGAGTTTCCATCTGATGCCAAGAGATTGTTGTTAGTGAATTAAGAATTGTTCTTTGAGACTTTACAAAATAGGACATAGAAACAGAAAAAATACATAGCATGCTCAAAAAAAGAAAGGATTATAAAAAAAGATTTGAAACAGCTCTTGTCTGGCTCATGGTTAATATTTCTTCTATATTCTCATGCTATACATCTTACTAGGTTTTATTCATTGCTCAAAGTTTTAGGTGTAAGCATCATATGCTTGATGGGAAGCAATATTTTTTCTTACATTATAATTATCCTGACAATGACTCTGAAGAGCAGTTAAGAGAAGCATGGACAAGGAATATGTCCTGCCCTCTGAAGCTGGGAAGCAGTTTCCACACAGGAGGAGTTCAGCTATTCTGGCAAGGCCACACAGTCAGACAGTGCTGGTCAATGTGGATTATTATTAAACTTCAGATTCCAATGTAATTAATTACTATTTGAAGAGGCTCAGTGGCAAGTCAGATGTGAAGTGTATAGATCTAACTCTCTGTAAAATCTGCTTCTCTTTCTCACTTAGACAAATACATTTTTTTTCACGTAAAGGATTGTTGGATTCTTTCAGGTAATAAATATCAGGGCTTTGCAACTGATTAGCTTGGCAGCATTCCTATTACTGTCCCACAGGTTAGAACAGAAAAGTAACTCCTTGTCATCAAACACTCAGACAAAGTATAAAACAATCACTGCTTCCCACTGGTGCACTAAAAACTGGAGAACAGACTTGGGCAATACTGAAGCATCCCAGCATAAAACATCTAAATCAAGTTACAGGGTCAGAATCAGCTGATCAGTAAAAGACCATATGGTAAATATAAGACATGTCTTACAGTGTAAATACTAAGTGAATGTATTTGTACATGGGTAACAATCTGAAGATCTTAAATAATGAAATAACACAAAGTATTAAATTTTGAGACTGAAACACAGTCAGTAGCCAGCTTACTTCACCTAGAATTGTTCCTATTAGTGTGACAAACCGTGTATATGTGTTAAACAGTGATTCCCCAAGAGGGAGGATAAAAATTAATTATTTAAGCAATGTTATTCCCTGGTATTGGCTGAGATTTAATATTTGTAGTAAAAAGAATAATTTGTGTGAGAGAACACGGCTTCTCTCTTCTGAAGGTTCAGCATTCTGTCAAGAGGTGTAATTGCTGTCAAATCATGATATCACTTGCCTGTCTCACCAAATTGACCAGTAAATAATAAATCTGGAGTCATCAGAATTGTAACTTGTGAAAAATAGATCTCAGTGTGGCATTGACCTTTCAGTACTGTAACAGTCTTGACTCATTCAGCCAATTGCACACATACTAATTTTTACCCTTATATGTTCATTACTGTAAATACACAGCATAGATATATAATCTAGGCGAACAAGTGAAAGGCAATATTCCTAGGCAGAAATAATTGAGAAGCTTCCAGCTGTGGTTAAGTGTTCACATGGTTACTGGAAAAGCTGCCAGCACATATTTTCCTGTGAGTGTAAAACCCCAGGAAGTGAGGGTCTCTTACATCATTTGAGGGGGCAGCACAGGCAGGCCTGAGGATGGGAATTCACAGCCAAGAGGGAGTATTTTGGACAAAGTGACAATCATGCCTTCTACCATTACCACAGTGAGAAAACAGCTTGGGGAAAATCTTTAGCTGAAGCAGCAGAAGGATAGATAATTCCCCTGGGGAAAACAAGAATGAATGGAGAAGAATATAATCCCAGAAATACTGGTGAGGCAAAATTTAGCTAGCTCTCATTTAACCCTTTGCTAATCCATCATTTAAGACTGAGATTTTAGATCATGATGCATCAGGATTTGAACTCCCAAATTAAATGCTTCTTTCCCTACAAGATCTAAATAGGTTAAATTTTCTCATCTCCTGTATTACTTAAAAGTGTTAGCATCTTCAATATTACTTTCACAGCTGCCTCATGAGAAAATCAAACAAGAAACTTATATACATATAAAATCTTGAACTTCTATGCAGGTCCTTACCTAGACCATTTGTAAAGAAAGGTTAATGAAGCTATGAGCTACACTTATCTTTGTAAGACCACTTCCTCGTGCCTTTTAGGGCTGCAAAGAACCACCTGTCTTACCCTGGCAGTGAGCCAGAAACCAGCTGTATGATTTACGCCCACCAGCTTCCTATAAGCTGTGGGAGTGTAACCTTAACCACCATCTTCTTGCACAAAAGATCCTGAGAACCACTGGTTCGGGTTTTTTCTGCTTTCCCCAGAAGAGCACAGTGACTGAAACACTAAATATACCTCCTGCCTCCACATTCTCAGAGCCTGATAGGGATAGTATCTCTTCTGAAAAGCAACTACTATTTTTCATGCAATTTGAGAAATGCTAACTGAGTCAGGAATTTCTGTGTTATGGTAAGAGTCTGATTATATAAAGACAGCTCTCTAAAGAAACGTAGATATCAATAGTATTAGAGCAATTAGGCATGTGAAGATTCAAAATTTGGCTGTTATGCTACAGTCAGTCATAACACAAAACTTCCAGGGCTGAAATACTGAACTGTTACCTCGGACTTTTTACCATCCCTGACTACTCAAGGATTTGTTTGTGACCTGTCATTTGCATTAGGCAATAATTCAGTTCATACACAGTTATAGACCTAAATTAAAGAATTTATGAAGCATTCTAGTACTCAGTAAGTTAAAATCCCCTGTAAACAGTTTCTTTAGGAGAAGAAATATAGCAACATTAAAATACTAAAAAAAAAAAACAAACCAAACAAAAACCACAACTAATATAGTAAACTATTTGCACTACTGGAATATTAATCAGTTCTTAACTGATGCTTCTCAAAATCCCAGATGTTTATAAAATGATAGGAGCAATACATAGGCCAGTTTGGATGTTAGGGAGAGACTTCCAGATTTTGGGCTGTGATTGAGTGCCCTCACAGCATCCCTCACAGCTAATACCAAAAAGTCCTCTCGTTATTCCCTGCCCAGCTTCTAGGGGGAAATCTTCTCCCACAGATACAGAAGGGATCAATATTTTGTCTCCCAGTTCACAACATAAAAGTTCTCTCACAAGTCTCTAAAATAATTTCCTCTAGGAAGAATCCAACTGGCAGATTAACCTGTTTACGTGGTGTTCTGTGTAACTCTCTGAAGACCTACAACCAATTCTTGCACAAACTACTTCTCTGTGCAGCTCACTCATTCAGAGAGATCCATAAGCTGGATACAATGAAATGAATACACCACCAGAGCACCGCTTTGTGATGCTCTTGCTAGCTGTCTGCAGCCCTAATGTCTCCTGCTCCTCTGTGGTTAGAATAAGAATTATTAAACACAAATAGTTGTCTTAAAATTAGAAATAATTAAGGACCTGCCTGTGAACAATATGATTCTGTTCTTTGACTATGTCTAGTAAAAGGAGCTGCTTTTTAACACTGTGAGAGCCTGGAAAATTGCTAAATTTTCCTTCCCATATCGAGTTCTGCAAAATTACGTTCTCATACTACTCACTGATGTAACTAAATGAGGATAATTTCTCACTTGAAGAGTCATTTATCCCTTCTCATTTGTGGCCTGAAAACTATGCATAAAAATAAAGTGCACAGAAGCCATTCTCATCAGATACCAAGTTACACAGACCCTATTCATTGCAAGCAGATTCAGCACGCAGGATGGTTTACAACATCCCCAGTTGTCCTCCACATTTTTCAACAGTTTAAATTATGGTATTTTATCTGCTTTTATCTCCTCTGATTTTCCACTCAGAATATTTCCTTAGCTCATTTTACTCCCAGTACCATGTGTTTTCAGTAATCGGTCAGAGTGAGATTGGGTTTCATTCAGTGCCTGTGTTAACCCAGCAGTGCTGCTGAGCACAAGCTCCCATCTCAATACACCGATTGGTTCCAGCTGGCTGTGCTGGGTCCCTTGGAGGAACAGGCTGCCCACTCACAGGAGCTGACGGGCTGAGTGTGCTGCAGCCCTCTGTGATACTCTGCAGCTGCTGGTTTGCAGAGCATGGTCCAGGAAGGCACACTACTCCCCAACCTCAGGAGAGAAAAATGTGCCCTGAACCTTCCACAGGCACCACAGCACTGCTGCTCTGCTCTTACCTGGCAACTGATAACAGAGGAACACTTACTAGTATCAGATAAGTTAGCTGTTATTACAGGGAGAGAGAGCGCGCTGCACCACTTTCTGTTATGTTACCAACATGAACTTGATTAGCTAATTAGATAAACTAGGGTTTCACATTTCAATTCAGTAAGGCTTTAAAAGGGTCTATAAACTTCACCTATTTCACCATCTGTTTTCTCTTATCCCTTACTCCCCTGCAAGTCACTCTTTAAAAATACATCTTACTACCATACTTGACAATCTAAATTTTTCCTATTCTCATGACTGTCAGTATCAATAGAAAGTTGTTTCATCCAGCCCGAGATGACTTTGTATATTTTGTTTTCTGAGCATACACTAGTTTTCTTCCTATAGCTCTTTTCCCACGAGGTATAAGGAAGGATCTCCCAAGGGAAGGTCAGATGTGAAGAAGCTCGTAGTTGTTTCTTTGCTGACAGTGGGGTTTGGTGGGGGGAAGGAGGGGTGGATGCTGGGGCAATGATAGCTGTTAAGTATATATTTTCACAACTGGGCTTCACCAGAAAGAAACAAAATCATTATGCCAAAAGGAACTTGAGGGTGGAAGGTGGGTATGTCTGTTGCATCCCACAATCTGATTTCTTCTTTAGTGTGTTTTTGGCCAGCTGTCACATTGCACCTCACAAAGCAATTCTGGTGTTCCTTATCTCGCTCTCTCATTCATTTCTACTCACAAACTGCACCTTCAGGGGGCAGAGAGGCTGTTTGTTTCCTTGCTTTCATCAGTGCCAAATGGTTTTGTCATGTAGGTGTTCCCTGTGTTTTCTCCATAGTGCAGTTTTCCACAGATTCTGATCTTTGTCCAGGGTGTTCAGCTCAGCTACACAAACCGAGAAGTGCATTTTAGGCTGTTGGTTCTTCTTGCAGGTGGTATGCATTAGCAGGTGTAAATTTTTTTAAAAAGGACTAGATTTTGTACACTGCAATACAAATGATTAGCTTATAAAATGGTAATCAGGTTACAATAGTGCTTTATCATTGACAAAATTTAAGTTCATGCTGATGATACCCATGGGCAAGGGAAAGAAACGTGCAACACAAGACTTCAGAGATTTTATAAAACTTCTTCTGCTCTTTTTGAATTTTTAAAATCATGGGGATGGGAGAGGGGAATAGAGAGAGAGAGAGAAAGAGAGACCAATATGCTGAAAAAGGGGTGTTCCTAGTGTTGGTCAGACCTCGTGCTTCCTTTTCTTATTTATATTTTCTGTTCATAGCCTTAGAGCTTCCTTAAGTTACATGGATTTGTTATGAAGGCCAGGTCATATATTACCATTGTAAACAGCTGTGCTTGAACAACTGCTGGTGTTTATTTCTAATGGATATGTTATTATAGTCAGATATGTGCTTAAAATATAACTGCAGTATTTGTTTTTAAAGCATATATCCAGCGCAAGGCATCTACTTCTGTACCTTTAGTTCTAAGTAAATCTTTGCTCATTCAAAGACCAAGCACTTAATACTCATAAACTGCCTTTCAAAATATTAGTGTCAGGAGTCAAGTAAGAAGTTTCTGCAATTCACAGACACTAATACAAATCTAAGTTTTCATAAAGCTCCTTTATTTGATGCTCACAATTGATCAAGCAGCTTTTTTGCTTATCTACTTTCCTTAAAATTATCTGCAGTAAGTTCTGTCTTTGTAACTCTCTCTGACTGTAGTAGGGAGAACCACGTTTAGCAAGCTATCTAACAAGCAATGAACAACTCCTACAACAGTTTTAACATGCAGGGGCCTTGTAAGGTTTTAGCCTTGCAAGTGTAAGGTCCTTGTTTCCATGAGGCTACATTGTTTCAGAAATATTTTCTGTAGTCTCTAAATCACAAGTAGAGATCTCAGCTTCTGTTACAAAGCTGCATTTAATGACATACAGTTGATATCTTTGAGGTAATGTATGCTCAATAAGCATGTTAAGTGTAGCTGAAAATGGGGGAAATCATTTTATAAAGTACTGTGGAGGATATATCCAACTGCAGATAATAAGTAACAGGAATATACCACTAAAATATACAACATTTAAAAGGACATGCAGATTTGAAAACAGAAATTGTTCCATCAGTTTAAGGAGTCCCTGAATGGTCCTTGACTTCTGCTCTGAGCTGCTAGTGTTGTCCAGTGCATGGCCATGCTTTGTAAAACACCTTTGTCTCACAATCAATACAATAGATAGTACTTGTAAATTTCTCAGGGAAACTTTAATTTGTATTTCAGCTCTAATACTCCATTTTTCACTGAAATAATCAGTGGGTCCCACATCAAAACGTTAGGCCTTCTCCAAGCTAAAGAAAAGCTAGGGAAATTATTCACAAATGTTTGCATGAATTCTAAATTGCTTTCCTATTCAAAAGTGTTCACACCCCTTTTGGTGATTAATCCATGAACATTTGTGCTAATGGACATCTGCCCACACAAATGTTTGGCTTTTCACTAAGTGACAACTTATTTTATTTGCAAATAAGGTATTGGTGCCCCAGTAGGGCACTCACCGTCATCCAGTCAAAGAGTACAAACTGTGCCATGTGATTTAGGTTACTAATCTTATATAATGAGTTGTGAATAGGCAAAGATATCGTGGAATTAACATTTGAGGAATACCACATTAGTAGCAATGTGCTCTCAGTGAGTGTCTGATATTCTAAAGTAAGAAAAAAAAAAAAATAACAAAAACCCAACCCAATGAACCAAAAGACACCCAGAACCTAGGCTGCTGTGAAAATAAGAAAAGGGCTGCATCAAAGAAAATGTTTCTGTAAGTAGTATAACCTGTTATAGTTGTCTTACTACAGCTTGGTTCAAGACAGGTCTGAAACCTGAAGGCTTACAGTTTTAGAAAAGAACATACGAAAAAAAAGACGCTTCCAGCAGCATATATAGAAAGCAAGGAACTGAGGAATTTCTTTAATTGGGTACACACCTGACATTAACTTGCTGGTGCTCAGACACTACTGAAACTCTGAACCAAACTTCCAAAGCTATGGATAGCTACTATTGTGTTCAGAAAGGCAGCCAAAAGCCAACGTATATTCTGCAGCTTTTGGTCTCAGAGATGAGCTGGAAGTGTTAGGAAACCACGCTTCTGCTGGGTATGTTTTTTCTGTTTGGAAGCTTGTCAGTGTCTCAGCTGTTTTCTTACGTATTGATTTTTCAGATGGTACTGTTTGATATTTAATCAACAGCCTCAGGAAAGTACTCTTTTCATCCAACTTACCAGGACAGAAGACAACTGTAACAAGAGTTTTCTTCTCTTCCCCTACCAGAAACATACAGAATCTTGCATCTTCTTGCTTCAATAAAGAGAAAGATATTGAGTCAGAGGTTTCCTATGAAAGCAGAAGAAATGGCTATTTAATTTTCCACCCTTCTGGTCTGTTCTGTCGATGTGTATCAGCTATGTTGTAGTTTAAATGAGCACTGAAGACCAGTTAATGGGGACAGAACGAAGGCTGGTTTGCTTTGAGGAGCGGCAATTGAAAAAATGGAAGTAAGCCCTACCTACTCAAGTGTGGTTGTCCTGCTAATACTTTCCCATGACAGAATGGCTCAGGAACCTCTCTATCCACAAAGAGCCAGCAACAAATCCATCTGTCCCTAAGGAGCCAGATATCTCATTTTATGTACAGGACATTTCAAACTGACAGCATTGGTCAGTGTGCCAGTCCAGAGGCACAGGAAACCAGGTGACCACCTGCTCTCAAATTTTTTTATAGTCTTTGCAAAAAGATTTTAAGGAAAAATTTGAAAAGTGGTATTAGTTGACAGATATCTCCAAAAGTTTTCCACTCAGAGTGGTGAAAAATTACTTGAATGCAACAGTTTAAAACCTATTTAGCTCAATAAGAAAGGAAGAAAGTAATTAGTGATTGCATACATATCTGTGGGAAAATACCAAGTTGAAATCCTTTTCTGATTCAGTTTGGATTGTTCTGAACAAACGCATGCTCTGTTTAACCCATGGAAAACCACCCTGTGTAGCAGAAGTTTTGGTTTCAATTACTCAACATCTTTGGAGGGAAGTGTATCTTTTTCATCAAGGTTTCAACATGAAATTTTCATCTCCAATTCAGAGTTTATTGATCATTCTTTAAGTAATCCAGCAAATAATAGTTTTCAAACTTGCAATTTTCAGTTCAGTTGTCGAAGAGTAATTCTTTTTTCCTGAGGCACATCTGATCTCTCCACACATCTGCATGCTTAAACAGTTCCCTTACAGACAATCTAGTACCATTTAATTTCCTTCTTGATTGATTTCAGATGCCAGGAAAGGTCAGGCCTAATCAGAACTTGGATAGGCAAATTCCCAAGAGATGTGTCACAGAGCAGGTTGTGATGATCTAGCATACTGGACTCACCCATGGCTGCCTCTCAGCAAGGACTGGTAGGTAGAACTTTCCATTCCAAGATCTTGTCAGCTTGTAGTCTCTACATCTCTTGCAGTGGTCTTTGTTATCAGTATGACATTAGCTGTTATACCTTAACCAAACTTCCACTGAGAAATTGCAGCAACCATAATTCTGTCTGTGTTGAAATAGTCAAACTGACCTTAGTGGAAGCAGAATGAAATTATAAACCATTGTACTCCTAACAGTTCTTGCACAATCTCAGTTTTGTAGATAATATTTGCTTTCTGCCCTTAGTAACTGGGTAGTGTTATGTCCCTTTAAAAGGGGTCCCCCTCTTCTACCCTAGAGGTAATTGAGTCATGGATGAAGTTGTCTCTGCCATATACAGCATGTGATGTGCTTACATCTTTGCATGAGGAGTTCTGGGCTTTGTACCACCATTACCCCTCCTATGGTAGGCACGATATCCTCCCCAGTCTGCAGCAGCGCTGTTAGCTTGGTTTCAGAAACATAAACAGAAGCTTAGAGAAAGCAAAGACATAATTACCATTCAGCCTGCCTGAATGTCAGCAGCCTTTGAATATTCTGCTCAATATATTTAGCAATGAAGTTGATGGACTCTTCTACTTATTCTCACTTCACCTCTGTGAACTTATATTAACATCTACTAATGGCTAACACTGAAGAATGTATCACGCAGAATGGATGATGCTCTAACCCAGCGTTCTGTTCTTGTGTTATGGTGCTATCCACAACAGGAGTTGAACAAGCAGCTTTCTCACTCTTCCTCTTTTGCCAGCCCTCCCTTTGGTGGCTGTTCTCTGTGAGCCATTTCTTTTCCCTCTGCCTGCTGCACAAACCCCGTATTGTGTAACATGCAGTGAGGAGCAAGGGTGGTGCAGACTGCTCCTGTGTGTCCCGTGCCCCTCCAATTCTCTTGTTCATTAAAAGCTCCTATTGACTTTAAATCAGTTCCACAGGGCTTTGTGTTGACAGAAATTTGCCCAGAGACAATTTGGCTGAATTTTTTCTCCAGACTTCAAAGAATCTTGTGCTTTTACATGTAGTTCAGACAGAATTATTGATAAAGTTGGAGTGGGATTAACAAAAAGTGCTGCTGGGGCCACAGCTGTAAACCCTAAACCTGTGATATGTCGTGGAATATTGGGGTTTATATTCGACTTCTACAGATCCTAAAAACTTTAAGAAACAAAGTGATATACGTACTGTTTGTTTTCAACTTTCTGCCTTTTTTAGGATGTCAAATTTACATAGAGTATTTCCTGTGCATTTTTTCTACAGGTACTTCAACCTGAAGATGTTTATCACAGTCAAAAAAGATATATCCCAGACCTTTAACATGTAAGAACAAGAATTACCAATATATTAATTTATTATATATAATAGTATATTTTATGTATATATGTATGCACCATGTCTTGAAAATCTGATCTTTTTTGAAGCCAAGTCTGTTTCCATGTCTGAAGTTCAGCTTGAAAGTAGCACTGACTAAATTAGATGGTGTTTTACTTAGCAAAAGATTTTCAGCATTTGAATCAACAATCAAACCTGAACAGCTGGAGTGGGAATGGACCGACAGTGGGATTAAACTACCTTAAATTTTAAAATGAAAGCTTTAGATGTTTCAGAAATGGTAAGATGACAGTTAAGCATTCGGAAGGTCTGTTGAGAAGTTTTTAAATGAGATATGTATCCACGACAACCCTTTCAAAGGAAAAATCTTTTTCCAGAAATCACAGTAGGAAAAAATAAATAGATCCTACAAAGACTTGTGACGAGATCTATTTATTCCTGAATCATTGGACAGATGATTCCAAGAGTACCACCCAGAAAAGAGTGACATAAGGCTCCTGCTGTGGAAAGAATGGAAGAACAAGCCTCCATAGAATAAATAGCATAAAGCATTTGCTACAGCTGGGGGTATTTTGGGGTTAATTGTCACAGGAGATTTGCATTGTGAAATCTTGCTGGATGAATAGCTTTAAGAGAAAGATTTACTGTAGTCGACAGACATACCTTTGCACACACTTGACTTTAAGTCCACAAGACTTCTCCAGTGATTACATTTACATGGTTTACTTCAACAGTTCCAAAATTGAAAACTGGTTTTTTGGCTAAATTTTTTCCCAAAAAAGTTTTAAAAGTAAAAACATCTAAACAACATTCCCTGCCAAAAATCCTAAAAATGTTCCTCCAACATATATGCTAACATTAAAACATCACTTTTAACTTAATGAGATGCGCTATAGTTCACACTTAAATGTAAATAGCATAACATATGCAAATAGAGCTGACAGCTCATGGAATAACTCTGTATTTTTTCTTTAGTGGTTACTTGAATAGTCTAGTGGGGCTGAGTACAATGGACAGCTGGAAAGCCTAATGGGATGTTACGTCCTTCTTGCTAACTACTGGATCATTGCTTTCAGTCTGCTCCTATCTTTCACACCCCTGGTGCAATGGGCAACTCGCTCACAGCCTCTGTGCTCTCACAAGCAGTGGGGAGATGCTGGGGACAGCCCTCACATGGGCTGTGCAAAGAGCAAGGCTCCACACCCCTCCTCCTGCAGGGCGAGGGGAGTAGAGAGTGGGGAGCATAATCCAGCCTTCTGTATTTTTAGCCACTTTAAAAAGAGTAGGCTAATGAATAGCCATACCCCTGATTTTTAATCAGGTTAAATGACAACAGGTCTTTGTTCTTTCCTCTGGGTGCTTTACTCTCTCATCCTAATACACAAGTGCCTGTGGCCTAGGATGCACATTTCTAGTCCCCTGAACAACAGTCCTTCAAAGAAAATCTTTTCATCAGAATAATGTCATTATCAGAAACTTTGTGTCACCTCTTCTGGGCCATCAAACTATTCTGTCAATATTCCAAACCGTTAGCAAGCTGTTAAAAGGGTTTGTGCCTGATAAGGTTTGTTGAGCTCATATGCATTTGCCTCCGAATGATAAAGTGGAAAATGCCAGGCTGATTCCTACAGGATGGATTTCTACAGTAAAACTTATTGAATTAACTTATCTAAGTAGATACATTATGTATAATTAAAAGTATGTACTTTGTATGTAAGTCTTCATACATGTATATGTATATATTATTTATAATTATATAAATATATGTTATTTAATTTTTAAAATTTGTCTCATATATTATGTATAATGTATGTTTAAAAGGGGAATCAGCCACTGGCTTGTGCTGTATCACAGTTTTCCCTTTTTCTGGGGGGTTCCAGTGGTCACAGAATCACAGAAAATGATGGATGGGAACCACAAGGATCATTGAATCCAACAGTCATAAGGGACTGTTCTGTATTAGGACCTTTGTGGACTCACCTTATAAGATTCAGACCAAATCCTCAAGGATTAAATCCACAGAGGCACCTTTGAGGGTTCTTCTGGTGCTGTTGGCATATTGTCCATCTCCCAATGCCTTCTCCCAGGGCACTCAGTGAGCTGCCCAGACTGTGCAAGGGCTTGCCGTGGTTATGCACCTGGGGTGCTCCCAGTGCCCTCCTCAGCACCTGTCAGCAGCGTTGAGGCTGCAAGAAGAACAATCACAGGCTCACCAGTGCTGAGCTCGAGTCCCAGACGTGTGGGATTCCTCAGACATCTCCAAGAGTTGAATCCCCCCAAGCAGCCACTGCTGTCCTCTGCTGGCAGAACACATAGGGGCAGAGGAAAGATGACTGGCATTTCCGTTTCACTGAGCTTAGCTGTATTTTATACCAGTGCAAGTCTGTTCCTATATGTGTCACATCTGGGATCACTTTCAGTCTGGAGAGGAGAAGGTGTCCTGAGACAGAGCTGGAGAGTATGCAGAAAGGTGGGGAGAGCTCCTCTCTGGCTTGTGATCTCCTTGCCAGGGGGTATCTTGCCGGCAAGCCACAAACACCAACTCAGGGCAAAGGACAGTACAGAGCAGCAGCAGTGCCCTGCATACAGGCTGCCTGCCCTTGTTTCACACCCAGTCAATCTGGTAGTTTTGAGATAGGACTTTTTCACTAGGTAGACATGGTGAAGAACAAGGACTTTAGCAATAATTTCCTCCTTCTTGTTTGCTTGTTTGAAGACTGGAAAATGCACACATAGTCTTTAGATGCAACCTCTGCCTGTGGGAGCCTGGCAAACAAAGACAGTGGGGTGGGGTGAACCCAACACTCATGTGGCCCTTCTTGGATGTAATAGAGTTAAATTCTTCATTGCTTCTCCCCAAGACACATGCGGTTTGGCACTCACCTGAACCAGCTCTCAGTTTCCCCAAGTTAGGAGTGATATCACTGTCAATCACTAACAGTCAGACCTATAAATGTTTGAGAAAGTTGAGTTGCAGCAAAACGAAACTTCCCTCTCTGGTGCAGTGAATGGTGTTTCACTGAGATGCTGTTAGGATTACTTTCCCTGTGTTTGCAGGCTGAAGCAGTCAGTTGGCCCAGTGAACAGTTTACAAAAGCCAGCCAGTCAATCTGCAGCACATCAGCAGATTTTCCTTGTGTTTGCCATAGCTGCCATGTAAACCCTGGAGCTCCCCAGGTGGAATCTGCCTCTTTTGTCCTAGGGCCTGGCATCACTTTGATCCTTCTGTGACCATAATTGATCTTAAGTCGGCCAAAGAGCCATGAAGTCACACAACATAAAAATTTTAATGCTGCAATCCAAGGAGAAAGGTCTCAAACACCTTGCCTCTTACGAAAATAAATTATGAAGCAACCACTATGGCCTGGAGAATAAAGCAAACTTTGTCTCCCAAAGAAAAAAAAATTGATGAAAGGATTGGAAAATATCTCTAGGCAGCCAGTTGATGTCTGTAATATATCTTCTTGGAAAACAAATTAACATGTTCCCTCCCATAAATAATTAAATTCCAGATAAATTCCTGACAATAAATTCTCATCATAGGTGAGCAAACAAAATCCAGCCTTAAAGGAGTATAGACTTTGACATTTTGTTGCAGTTTATATACCTGGTAACAAAGATATAACACAAGACGCTCTGGGTGGTGCAATAGAGGGGAAAACCCCCCACATTTTCATATTTCAACTGCAAAAGACAGCAATCCCACTGCACTAATTTCTGTGCCACTTACTGCTAGGAAACACTACTCCACTTCAATTTGATTCCCAATTTTTATCTAATTATAAAAAGACTAAATATACCTAAAAAGCTGCTTTAAGAAAGCAAAAAAGAGATACAGTTTTAAAATTATATAGACCATGAAAGCCGAAACAACTTTTGATAACAGACCTGACACAAAGATTGTTTTGTTTTCTCTTAGTCCTACGTTGAAAACAAAATGTACCACAAGTACATGTTTAGTAAAGTCTGTTTCGAGATGTAACATGCAATGAAAACCAGTATTTTTTGTACAAGCACAAATCTTAAAACCTTTTTTCCATGTATGGGTAGTATGTGATTTATTACAGAACTATCAATTGGTTAAGAGGAATGCTTTTTACTTTCCGCCATTCAAAGTGTATGGCAAAAAATTATTGCTTCATAACCACATTCTCACTAATTGATTTTGTTCATACCATGCAAAGCCCGAACCAAGGCCCTAACAAAATGAAATAGACACAAATTTTTAATTAATGCAAATATTTAAATCTACCCTTTCACACTATACATTTGATAAACTGTTTTTGAGTTGGATGGGAAATAAGAGGTTTTTGAACCCCCACAAAGGAACCAAGATATTTCTAACAGTACAGAGTAGTTGTAACAAGGGCTGGACATCCTTAAATGTGCAGATCATCAGATCCTGCAGCAGTTCCATACAAGCAGCAACACAGTCCAGGTGGAAATTTGCTGATTTGGGTGATCTACACCGATTGTGTCTGCCAGTTGTAGATAGGGGCTCTTCTGCTTATGGTAGCTTTGTGCCCACCATATCCGGCAGAGAATAAATTCAGACTGACAAACAACCCTAAACACCAGTAAAGGAAATTACTCATAACCTCTCCAGAAACTTCCTCAAACATGCTGAGCAATCATGCTGATGGCTGCAGCAAGGACCACAATAAGGGGGAGTGTGATATCCACTTTATGTTGCAAGAGGTATGAAGAGCAGATCCTCACCTCACGATCTGCTGCAGCTACTGGGCTGGGCTGGTGTGGTGGGATAAATCCCCTGGCCATCAGGATTAGAGATTGCCTATTCCTTCCCTGAAATCCTGGTGAGAAGGATCACATCAGAGCTACTAAGAAGTCAAAATGGCAGAAAAAGGGTCTAGAGAGTCAAGACATTGTGGATAATTTTTGCAAATCTAATGTGTTTGTGCCTTGAGGCATCTGTGAAATGTAAGTTTAAAATATGGCCAGCATTTCATGTTAATGCAAAAGAATTATTGGTAGCAGCTTTGTGAAGCTGAGTTAGCTGCGTGTCCCAGCCACACAAAGGTGTGATGTCTTCCTGGGAAAGAAACAGCCAGTGTGAGACACTCACAGTGGTTTAGGACCGCCCACAGCTGTCACTGTTTCAGTATTTGGCACCTGCCTTGTGCCATACTCTTATCTGATTCCGCCTTGTGGCAGTGACCTAAAGGATAAGCAAAGAAAGCCCTCCCAGCTTCTCCCCCTTGCAGTGCAGAGCACAAATGCTAGTGATTGTCCCCCACTCCGCAACTGCACCCTGGAGAGCACAGTGCCACCTTTGAAATGGCTTGGATTTATTATAATAAATAAAGTCAACTTGTGTCCTGTGATAGAGCAACTTATCTCCAGCCTCAGGTTGAGGCTTTTTATTTATCTGGGGCTTTTTAATTGCATTTCGGAAGAGGTACAGTGTGTTTCAGGTGCTTCAAGCTGAGATAATTGGCATTGCAAAGACAAATTGGGTAACTCTGCTGTGGGAAAGGGGTATTTGGATGTCATAGAAAAAGAATAGGTGGAATACTTTGGAAGAAACAATATTTTTGAACAGTAACATCAAGAAATGGCTTCTGAGGTGAAAACTATGCCTACTATTTCAGTGATGGATATAACTGATTGAAATTTTTTCTCTGGTTTTGGGAAGTTTTGAAGAAATCATGTGAGACAAATCTTGCTGAGGTTGTGTTGATCTATTAACAATTTAGTGGGAGGTAAATTCTTGAACGTTTACTCCTTATTCATTCACTTCTAATCCTGAACCTGCTAAGGCTCCCTTGCTAAGTACCCACTACCTCTATGAGAGCCAAAGTCTGCAAAAAGAGTCATCATCTCTTCCCTGCCTCCCATGCATTTGTCACCACCCTCCAGGTCCTAGAGTGCTCACGATGGCCAGCTGGCTATCATCATGCAGTTTTTGCTCCACAACTTATGGATTTATTTGAACCAAAAGGGGTAGATAGGAGAGGAATGAGTGAGAAAAAGGCCAAATATGCAAATCAAGTTTAGATACATTGTCTTAAATATGGAATGCAGATTGGTTTGGCTTTCTAATTCTGCAACTCCAGCCCCCAAATCGTCTCTTAAGAAGAACTCTGCAGGAGCCAGTCTATGCAATTTGATCCTGCCAGTGAGTTGGACAAGAGATGCAGTAGCTCCTGAGGGCTGTGAGAAGGTCCCTGTCTGCCAACACCGTGCAGCATGGCAGAGATGTCTTAGAGCTCATTTTCCCTGTAGTTGTGGATGACCTCTGCAACATTTTCCCCTTCACCTACTTGCTGTAGTTTTTCTCAGAACATATGTACACTGCCAGAGCCCCAAGCAACTGGAAGCAAATCATGAGCCCAAGCCAAAACAGTCTGCCTGTCAACAACACCTTTTGGTTGAGCTGCAGCAGGATGTTAACCACTGTGTATCTATGGTTGGCTAACAGTGAAAGCAAAGCCTTCATCTAATCTTACAGAGAGAGGGCAAACAGGCTTTGTATTTCTGAGTGAAAGTTGTTAAAGAAAACTTTTAGAGCACAGTATATTGGAGCCAGCATTGCATATATGTGAGCAAAAGGAAAGCAGACTTTCTTTTGACATTTGCAGTAATGACTTGAGCATCTTTACTGCAGACTTTACCCACTCAAGTGCCTCCATCAGAAAAAGGCCACAGAATTGCCAGATCTGTAGGAGAGGAAATTGTAAGGCCTTATGCCTTTCTACATCTGCTGCAACAAATATAAAGGGCTTTGACTGTCATGTGTTCATACAGAGAAAAAAACATTGATAAATGCGCACACAACCCCAAAACACTTCTCACCACAGACCACAAATACCTCCTTCAACACTAAATGAAAAAGGAGGTTTAACACACTATCTATCCACTTCTCAGATTACCTTTTCCTTTACCAATGTCTTGCCCTTGTTTTGTGCTCAGCTTCAAGTTTTCAATGGAGCATAAACTCCAAGTGCTGTGGGACCCACTAAAGATGTTGCCCAGCTACTGACCAACCCGGACATGGAGACATTGCAATTAATGAGGATGTTCCTACTTCTAGCTGTAAATTCATGAGCAGAACTATTCTGACATACAATCAAAGGCCCATGAAATGTCACTCTCTTTGAAGACACTTGTGAAGAGCTGAGCACAGAGCAGAAGTGTCACCCTCTCAGCTTGCAGACCAGCACTAAAGGTTATGCTGCAACAGTTCTGTTTTGCTCGGTTATTCAAATCTGTACAAAGGTGGCTTGTATCAACTAGCAGTGAGAGAGTCTGGGGATTTACAGGCCACTTTGTGTGAGAAATATGTTAATAATTCAAAGATCTTAGTCATTTTAGCCAGTTTCATTTTTGTGATGTGACCTCATAATGCATTTGAACAAGGGTTAGTGGAATCATCCAGAAAGCCCAGCTTAATGACACTAGCTCAAAATTAACAGAACAATGTTTATTTAATGAGGACATAGGACTAATTAATTATTCTCTGGCATGTGTGCAGGTTGGTTTAAAAAATACATGCATAATTTTTGGATGACAACATTGGATTTTCAAATGAAAATTTTGAGTTTTAATATAAATGACAGTACTCAGTTGAAATGTCCATGTGAAGAAGAAAGAGAAACTCTGCCTATCCAAAAATAAATGTTTTGCCAAAATTTCAATTCCAGTAGTTGCAGCTGAATTTTTCTTTGCTGAAACCAATTAACTGCAGCTAGGGAAGTTGCTAACATATGGTAGTAGAGAAAGAGTTTAACTTTCCTCCCAAGCTGGGAAACTCCCATATGAACATTCACCAAGAATCACTTCTGGTCAACAGTTCTTCCTCTCTGTGAAAAGCCATCCACCACTGCTATGTACCAGCATACCACAATAACCACCCACAGTAGACAGGCACAGTTCCTGGCTCTTACAGTTTTCTACTGTAGACTAGCTTTCATTAATCAACTGAAAAATGCAAGGGAACAGTCAGTCAGAAAAGAAGCTCTGCCTTACAGCTGTGACACTCTGCCATGACATATCCATCATGTACAAGCCCTCAGTCACAATTTCTGTCTCTCCATCTGGTATAAATATTTAGTACTTTTGATGTCATTGTTTCAAATTAATTGACTTAGGCTATTTAAATATTCAGGTATTCCTTGCCTCTGATGCATTTGGAAGCAAACAGTATATCTCAACCTTTCATCAACCTGTTGTTTCTGAATGACAAAACAACTATTTATTGATCTCTTTTTATGATGACTTGAGCAGTGGCAGCTTTGAACACCAATTCAAGTATTTAATAACGGTTATAATATCTTTGTCATTCTCAGCACCAAAAGAATTTATTGGATGTTCCATTTCCTGTTAATGAAAATGAGAATATTTTTACAGTTTGCTTTCTCTGGAAAAATCTGATCACCTTATCAAAAGAATGGTGCTGTTGCCCTGAGTACTTGCCTCTGTAAGTTTTTCTAATTTACAGCAGGTTTTCAGGTTTGCCAGTCCTTATGAGTCTAGTGATTACCTTCAAGCTCTCAAGAAAAAGTTTCTTTAGTGTCAGTGAACATAAGAGTGTCAAAGGAACTATTTATCTGTAAAAGAGGAAACATTTCACTTGAGCTCTAATGTTGTCAGAATCTGCTTGTTTTTTCCACATTGTTGCTGAGGTAACCTCTGAAAATAATTGATAATAATACTTTTAAGTAACATCCACTATTACAACATCATTTTAGTGTCTTTCCGTTCAAGATTTATTACTGCTTAATGCATTTGCTGCCAGAATGATTCAGGAAGGAAGAGGCATATATATAAACTTTGTCAATATGGGTTCATTTCCATCTTGAAAACATCCACACAAAAGCACGAAAGTGAGCCCTGACCATGCGCCAAAACAATTGTGAAGCTCAGTTGAGCTTCTTATGGAGGAATTTTATGGTCAAGAATTTCATCTGTATAAAACAAGGTGTGTTCCTGAAGCTCCAGTTTACTTTATTGTACTAAGCACTGAACTTCTTTCGTTGTCCCGCTAGTTAGGTTAATTCTGCCCCTGCTCTTCTTCCCCAGCACTGTCTGTAGGCTCCCACCCGTGGGGGGTGTTAAGAAGAGCCTGTTTGCTTGCCTGTGCTGTGAGTCACTACTCTTCAAAGGAAGGAAAAAAAAAGTCTTCTGTACCAGTAGTATGTCATGGGGGCAAGATGAGAGGGAAAAACCTCCGTCTGAAATCTCTAGGAATGACACTAGTGAGAGAGAGTCTAGTCATGTTCTTCTAAAGATATGAAGTTGTAATGCCCTGCTTTGAGAAAGGATTTAAATAAAAGGAAAACTAACAAACAGGCATGAAGATGGATTAAAAGAAATAGACAACATTGAGAATTATTACCCTTTATTGTTACATTCACAATAAAAATTTTCTTTTCTTCTAAAGTATAATGTTTTTTTGCAGACTGCTTTAGAAGTAGTAAAAATACATTCCTACAGAAGTAATTATGATAAGCAAAAAACCCAAGAGGAACCAGAGTCCTTTCATAAATTAAACTGCCCAGTATGAATTCCAGCATGAACTGGATCTCAAGAAGGGTAAAAAGAAGAGAGTGGAGTTACATATTTCACATCTTTTTTTAAATGAATATCTACTATTTTATCCAGCAGCCATTTTAAGATAAAAAGGTCAGAGCTGGGAATAAAAATTCAACAAGTGGTATGAAGTCAAGTGTGCTCTTCATTATACAACTCAGTGAAAGAAGTAGCTGAATATACATAATGCTGTGGTGAGGAGGCAGCCCCTGCACCTCTCCCACACTTAATGTTTTACAGTAAGAATTACTCTGAGCAGTAGAAACCCAATACTGCACTTTACAATATAACCAAAAGGAATAGCAAACATAAGAGGAGGGGAAGGTAGTTTGTAGTATCATTATTCTAAGGGAGCAGGACAAAGTTCTGCCTTTTGATTTTGATTTTCTGTCAACATCTGACTTAAAATGCAGACTCATATTGTTCTGTCTTCATTCTGGCTTCTGATTCAGGTTTTGCTGAGACAGAATTTGGCTCACCTAAGCAATGAATAGAACTAAAAATGAGGTTCCCTGTGTTTGCAAATTCATATTACAATTCTTCCCACTGCCTGAATGAAGTTATTCTACATGCTGCATGGAAGTCATTTTGCAGTCTTGAGTGAGGCAAAACTTCTGTTGGTTTTAATTGTAAATTCCTGGCTGTGAGTTGCAGTTCTTAAGAATTTTTTAATGTGTATACTTTTCCTTAGCATGATGTGAAACACAGCTGGATAAAAAAAATAAACAGTTTTGAAAGTATCATTGGTTTTCACGCTTGAAAGGGCAGCTTCAGCTATAGTATTATTGTGCCTGCATATGCAAGCATAATCAACATTTCTTCTGGTGACTTAATGTTATACTGCCTTTTAAAATGTCTTTTAAATTGGTTGATGAAATCATCTTAATTAGATGATTTGCTTTAACATCTGCTGGTGTTGTCATTTAATTTCCAGTGTTTTCATTTGGTGGAAAGATGTTTCTTTTCCATCTTGCAAAACAACATAATATCTGTGTGCACATATGTAACTGTAGAGTGTCTGCATGTATTTTTAGTACACTCTGTTCCTTCAGCTGTGCTTGGGTACCCTGGTAAGCTTCATTGCCTTGTGTCTGCATGGTCCTTATGCACAGCATGGGGGGACTTTTATAATGCTATGAAAGAGCTGTGAAATCTCACATTTGCTTGTAAAAATAGAAAAAAATAGTCTCACCATGACTAAAGAGTTTTTTGTAGGTTGCAAAAGTTCTTCAAAATAATCACTAAGAGAGAATGGGAACAATCTGCTGTAAGTGTAGGGAGAATTAAGGTAAACTTTGAGTAGATCAATATTTAGATCTTTAGAACTGCTTCCTGTTATTCTCCCAGCTTATTTTCAACCCCTTTTAGACTCAGTCAGCTGCTGAGATGTTTCCTTTGTGTGAGACTTTAGGTTCTAATGAGTAGCTTCTCACAGTGCAGCAGCATTCATTGGAAACAAGTCTAGGAGCTGAACAGCAGAGAAATGGATAGGCTGGAAGGCAGGAAGCTGAGACTGTTCTGTAGTCTCAGGAAAAGCTGGATACTTTCTTGAGGGTAAACAACAAATCTATGAACCAATCTATTGTATATATGCTCAAATGAGGATCTGGATCTCATTTTCTGTGTAGTAGGAAGTGTTTGCTTCACTCCTACCCCAATCTTCTGACTCAATATATAAATTAAAAATATATCATCTTACTGTAGCCTGACTTGGAGACACTGTAGAGAGGCAAAAGAAAAAAACCCACATGCCGGCATATGAATTATTCCTCATCATTTATTAGAAAACTCTAGATGTCACTTCCTTGAAAAAGGGAATTTTGTGTTTACTTTTTACAGTTAGAATCTAGAGAGTATTAATTGAGTAGACCATAACAGTGGCAACTCTGTTCCTCCCCTGGCTTCCTTTCAAAAGTTACCCTAGTCACTGTTAGGTGTGAGTAATCTTTTCATGACCAAAAGTTCCACACTGATTTCACTAACACCAGAGTTCCACTAGTGATAAATTACTCACTGGCTTCCATAGTTACAGAGCTGCACTGCAGAAAAAGAATGAAAACAAATCAACTAAATGTCAAACAGTCTGAAAAAATAATCCAAATCTGAAACAATCTTTTAACGCATTTTGACTGAGGTCTGAGCTATTACAGAAATAGAAACTTCTGCTTCTCAGACATCACTGCTGTTTTGGGCAGAGGGACAGCTGTTCCCACTACCTGACCAGATGTAAGTGTAGGAGAGCCTCCCGGAGGAAGCGGCACATCCTCAAAGGCAGAAGTTCCCACGGAGAGCTTACTAGGGAGAAATACTTGTGGACTTCAGTCATGAACTTGAGTCACAACTGGGATGGCAGAAGGACAAGAGTCAAATTCCTATTTTTGATTAAAGATACATCAGTTCTTTACAGCTGACACTGATTTGGAGAGAACTGGTCAATATACTTGAGGGCAGACCTGCCACTCAGAGGGACCAGAGACGCTAAAGAATCCAAAGTAATCATGTGACCTTCATTCCAGGACCATGCCAAGTACTGCACTACAGAAGGATGAGCCTGTTGCAATGACAAGGGCAGGGAACTGCCTGGTGAGGGTGGGCTTCTGTGAAAAAGGCCCTGTGAATGGCAGCTTTTACTTGTAATGTGTGCTTTAAGTATTGAAGAATAAAAATCTAGCCCTTAGGAAAAATGCCTGGGCAGGAATATAGTGCAAACATTTCGCCTAATAATAACTACCACACACTGCAAATAAAAGAGAGATACTGTAAATACACTGTAAATAAAAGAGAGATATATGGTCCTACTTCTACTATTTCAACAAAAGAAGGTACATTTTCCCTCCTGGAAGAATGTAGACTTTCTGAAAGGAACACTTTACATTACATGCTTGTCATTCACAGTTTGTACCAGCAAATGTAGAAAACAGCTCAGCTATAAATGTCATCCCTTCCCCCTTCAATTTAACTTCAGGGCAGTTCAGTACCTGGTTTCATCTTGTCTGCATATAGTAGCTAGTTGTAACAACACTTAATAAGTAGGTGCTAACCAAAACAAGGTTACAAATCAAAGACCTTGGATTTGTTACCTTCTCCACCGGCATGCATATTAGAGTGATAGATAGGGGTTTGGGTGGAGTTCACTTTGGTTTGTTGTTGCCTATGGATCACATAGCTTAAATGAATATGGCACTGATTGTGTGACACTAATTTCCACAGAAGACTAGAGCTCAAAGTGTCTGGTGTTGCCATTTATCATTTAAATGAGCTTGCACTATCACTGACTTACTTAAGAGCAGTATGGGGATCAGCATTAGCTGTGAGTCTTCCCAAGACTGAATATTTTCATGTTAGTAAGAATGGACTTCAGAAATTTGTCCTTACTGAGGTCAGTGCCTCTCTGAGTGTTGCTTGTTGGTGAACTAAATACAGCAGATCTGTCTATGCAAACAGAAGTTAGACAAAAATATTGAAAGAATTAAATTTTTTCCCCCATCATTTGTTCCTGCTTCTAGAAACTTCCCCAGTTTCTCCAGCACCCCAACACAACACCCTTTTTCTCCCTCTTGCAGGAGAATAATGAGACTCTGAATATCCACTCACAGAACTGTCACAGATGTCAATCTTCCTTACTTACTAGAGACCATCATTGTGATCCCGTTGCCACCCAGCACCTGAGAAATCTTTATCTTAAATTCCAGATTGGGATTCAGTAAAGAAGAAAATTGAGAAAACGTGTTTTGCTGTGCATAACCCACACCTCAGTTGTAAAAAAGCAGAGGTAGGCAAATATCCAGTGGAAGGAAATACACCGGGAGAAGTGGAAGATAAGCACAGCACAGAGACTCTGTGCAGCACACAGAGCTCCACGATGCATTCCCTTTAGTGCTATGCCTACATACATCCTACC
Source organism: Sakesphorus luctuosus (assembly GCA_013396695.1). Lineage (NCBI taxonomy): Eukaryota > Metazoa > Chordata > Aves > Passeriformes > Thamnophilidae > Sakesphorus > Sakesphorus luctuosus. The sequence goes on from VWZD01012335.1 coordinate 412,716, forward strand.
CTGCTGCAGGGCTGTGGGCTGTGGCTTGGGGTGGGGTTGGTTTGTGGTTTGTCTTTTGTGTCTGGTTTCGTATGTTTGTTTTTGTGAGGAGCAGTTAGCAAGCTGGATAGGTGCTGGAACAAAGTTCTTTTTTGTGAGGGACTAGTTCAAATTCTCAAAATATAAAAAAATATATTATTACTCCAAGGTTTTACAGATGAGAAACAAGGCTGAGGCTTCAAGCAAAGTTTGTTTTCTTCTGTCTTGTTTAGTTGAACTGACCGTAAATGTGACTCCAAAATGTGAGGATTTCAGGTGGTGATTGCTAGACCTCGAATCTTGTAAATACAGTGAATAGAAGAAACGGTAATAATAACTTCAATGGAGATGAGGTCTTGTGAGAAAAGGAAAAAGATCTGTGGAGTTTAAGTGGGCTGTGAGGTAGTAACAGAAAATTAGTTTAACCAGAACATATAAGCATATTTTACATTTCATACTAACATTCTTAATGGGGCAGTTACCCATACACTTCTCTGTCAGTACACATTGTTTTGGTTTGTACTTCTGCAGAAGGTAAAATTACTTCTGTAATGAACAGTTCCAAGGATTTCTTCACACTCTTTCATATAGACACTGGTCCTTGGAGCTGTCACCCAATTGTGCCACATTACCTGCGTCTTAAACTACCAGTGAGCCATAGGTACAACGATTAATGAGTCCCTAATATTAAACACGAAGAAAAGGTTATCTGATTTTATATAATCATTTATGTCAAAATCACAATGCTATGCTAGTAAAACAAACTGATTCTGATACCACATGACTCCAAATGCAATTTGTTTACTGGCATTATTATTTATTATTTCAGGCAGTTTTCTATCTAGGCTCCTTTTCTAGCCCAAAGACATCTGGAGTGAACTTTCAAGATAAGTAAAATATACAGCACACAAAGCCACAAGCAGTCTTTCAAGCAGTAACATGATTGTATCCTGGATTATAGTGATTTTCTTGGACAACATTTTGACACGTAAATGTTAGGGCCAGCAGTTTGTCATGGTGGGTTTAAGGTGGCATGCTAATTCCTAGCTTTGTTCTTCTGCTGTTTCCAGTCTTCACTGCATCATCTCTCTCTAAATGATCTGAATTTCTTCCCATTCTGCTTATATGTGCTGAAGAAGATTAAGCTGTGATTCATGTTTTAAGCATTAGAAGTCAAAATGGAAAAGCTGGTTTCTAACATGAAGGTAAAGGAAAGGTCAGCAGAGCAGTCATAAGGATGACTGATACAGTCTGACACTTCCAGTATGCATAGGGAGAGGAAAATCATTACAGTCACAATTCAAAGAGAAGAACTAGTAGGAAGTGAGAGTCAAATATGACTTTGGATAGTAAGTGAGTAGCTGTCTTGGAGATGATGCCTTCTTATTTTTTAGTGACAGCAATGGACTGAGAAGTCTCTCTGAGATGTCTGAAGAAAGCAGCAAGCACTCACTGGAACAGAAAAACTGCCTTTGTGTTTCTGGAACATCACTCCATGCTCAGCAGGAGAAAAGTAATGAGTGTACCATGGACTGCTGAGAGTGTCACAAAGAAGGTCTTAATCTGAGAATAATACAAACTACAGATGTAGATAGACTCAGAACTAGACCCAAAACTTGTCATCTCTAAGACTTTTGAAGATTAAATCTGCTGATCATGATGCAAAAGAGAACACAAGGAAAGTATCAGTATTACTTGTTGCACAGTCTCTAGTGGCTGAGGATAATGAGAAAATTATCTGGGGGAGTGTGATGGATAATCCTTTGCCAAAGAAACAAGAATGAAACCCCTTGCTTTCCCTGAATATTCTAATGTTTATAGCTGGTGCTCTTGCTTTTGGCACCTTGCTACGGGTGGGTAGCAGTGCTGTTTTCGTCTGTGTGATGTAAAACCTGTACTTGACAATAACCACAGACTTGTCAGTAGCACCTACCATCTACCCCTGGCTCCATCCAGTAGTCTTTGATTTCCAAGAAGCTGTAGGTCTTCCTTTCTAAAACCTTTTAGGAAAGACAAGAGAAAATCAGTATCTAAGTGGAGATCTTAACTTGCCCAAGGAAGTAGAAAGGTCAGGTAGTGTTTCTGCTACTTTAGAAATGAGACAGTCATCTGCCTATTGACTGACCATACTTCCTGTAAGGTGGTTGACAAGAGCCTGCTGTAAAGGCTTTCATGTCTAAAACACATTACAAATCTTGCAAGTCGTAATCAGCCCGACCCATGAAACTCCAATGGTGGTGACCAGGCCAATCACATGCCCAGTCACATGTGGGACAAACGTATCCCTACATGTGTTTGGTACTATAAATAAAAAAGTAGGTTTATGGTGGTACACTAGTATGGGAAATGTGGATTCTCATAGGGAATGTGATACTGATTTCCTATATAGCTACTGCAAACACCATGTTACTGGTACTGCTGCTGTTAAGGGACTGTGCAGGATCACATGCTCAGCTCATGAAACTTGGAAAGGCCTGTGGATGAGTTCTTACCAACTATTAGGATTATTTTTAATTAATTCATTAAACTCCCTAATACCTTAAATGCCAGATCTCCATGATCACTCATCTCATCATCACCCTGTACAAGAAGAAACAAGAAAAATCAGACTACTCAAATTACCAAGGTATTTGCTCTCCATTGCTGGTAAAATCCTTGCAAGAACACTTCTGAAGAGATTAGTACCTGCTATCGCAGAAGAACTTCTACCTGAAAGCCAGTGTGGCTCCAGAGCCAACAGGAGTACCACAGACATGGTACTTGTTCTCAGACAACTGCAAGAAGTGTAGAGAACAGAACAAAGGACTCTATGTAACCTTCCTTGACCTCACCAAAGCTTTTGACATTATGAGCAGAAAAGGCCTGTGGCAGGTCTTGGAATGTTTAGGATGTCCCCCCAGGTTCCTCATGTAGCTCTGAGCAGTGGCTACAGAGCCTTGTTTCAAGAGATAAATGAACTGAGAAAAAAATCAAATAATTTTTTTTCTTACAAAAACCCCCTACATTTATAAACAATGCAATACATTCCTCTATAACTGAATAGAGGTTGTGCTAAAAAAGAGCTTCACACATCAGTACAACGCCACCAGAATTCCCCTGATATTTTACACAGAACCTGGCTTTCTCCTTCAGCTGTACTGGGAAAGTCTTCACAAAATGAGAAGTTTACTAAAGTGGGAGTAGGGCAGTACTATGACAACACCCTCAGTTATTCTCATGAAAAATTTGGCTGATTAGTCTGATTAGTTCATACTCCACCAAATATGTGGTTAGAATATTTGGTTAGAGTCTTTTACTGTGGGTTTGGCAGATCGGTGTTTGCTGCCAGTATAAATAGAAGGCAAAATTAACACTTCCTCTGGACGGAAAATACTGCTGTTTTGCAGTGAAATATACTGCTGCTTCTTCCTAATTCATGTCACATATTTAACATTCTAATTCTATATTGGTAATACAGACAGATGAAAGTCTGTGTATCAGGTAGGATGGTGTTACTGTGGCTGCTGATAGGTAAAGAGAAAAACTCAGTGCTGCGAAAATTTTTCCTGCTGATGCCCATTTCCACAGCAATACATTGTCCTAGTTACAGCTGCCAGGACTAGTTTATCACTGTGTGGGTGGAAGCAGAACTGTGTACTCTACACCCTCTGTCTCATTTCTCATGAACTGTTAATGATGGATCATTTGCAGCAGCTGCCCAGGGCATGCTTGACACCCCAGCAGTCACAGGACCTCTGTTTGGGAAATGGGAATTTACCATGCTGAATGATCTGTGATGCGAGAATGCAGCCAGGTACTCCAGGCTGGCCTGAGACTCTGCCTTTCAGTTCCTGTAGTTTGTGTACGCAACAGGACCTCTAAGTTCAGGTCTCAGATTCCCCATAGACTTTCTAGATTTCTTGCAAAGCATTTATTTGCTTAGTTGGATTTCTTGCTAAGCAAGTGTTTGGTAATTATGGGATTGTAGGTACCACAGGATGTAAATCACCCATAATTTTAAAAGATGGTAGTATACATTTATTAATTTCTTGGTAGTGATCTGCAGACTCAGCACCATCACATTTCACATATCACATACGTGTTTCAAAAACAAGCTAAGCTTTTGATAGTAAAGACAACTTTCATTTGCTGCAACATGAATAGTTGTGTTTTCTAGTTTAAGAGAACATACTGTCTAGGGGAAAGGAGCCTAAATTCCAGCATCTTTGTCTCCACGCATCTCACTTAAGCAAATCTGCAATCATCCTCCATCAAATTAAAAAAAAATAAAAAAAAACCAACCCCCAAAACATTACATTTGCTTATAACTACAATAAACTACTTGGCTTAAGTACTTTTCCCCCTTCTTTCTTGACAGAGGGTCTCAACATGAAGAATGACAAATCATCTCAAATAATACTTAATCTTTAGAAATTACTTACAACAAGTCAATGCCCCTGAGAATAAAAGAAAGCACTTATGTGGCAGACCATGATGTAAGGGAAGCAATAAAAGGGAAGAGCAGCTTGAACTGTAATATTGCTGGTAACTTACATCTCCCTGCTGAAGGCAGCAAAGTTGCAGTTACCGAATGGCTAATCTGTTCTACTGTTTTCTAATCAGATGCTGGCATTATCTGCCACTAATTGCTTTTTCATTTCCACTTGTAATTATTCCATTGCATGTTTGCGGTGAGAAGCTGAAAATGAAGCAGATCACCAAGAAAGAATTAATTGTTAATGAATAATCATCAGTAGGAAGCCAATTTCATTATCTTCAAAGAGGTAGCTAGAGATTAACTACTAACTGGGGTTCTCCTACCGTCAGTGCATGACTGTAAAGTAATCACAAATAATCACACCCTCCAACTTCATCAATTAGTTCTATTATGTGAATTGATACCCATTTTTGGTTTTGTTGTTTAATGTTAATGGTAGTATTCAAGCTGGGGAGTGCTAATTGGAAGGTGTTGTATTCAGTGGGCTTAGGCCCTAATTATTAGATCATCTCTTTCATTAGCATATGATTCTAGAAGGGATATATTTTGCGGTAGTTACTGAATTCACCTTGTTATATTAAAGTTTTTTAGACTGTCACTTAAGGTAGAATGATACATGCAAAGCTACTTTGTCAGCAATGCACAGCAGCAGGTCAGTTTGTAAAACATGTCATCATTAATGGTTTCTTGAGAAATTCTCCTTAAATCAACATGTCAAAAACTACTTGGCTACTTGGGATTTAAGCAATAGGTGTAATAGAGTCAAGGCCTCAATGAAATCAGCTAGAATAAAAAACCTGTTAGGTACTAAGCAGAAGCTTTTAAAAACCCCACATTTGCTTGTTCATTATTGCACAGACTGATGGTCCAGTGAGAACTGTTGACTCTCTGCTTTCCATGCTGCTTTGCTGCTTATTTCAGTTCAGTCTTCTGTGACAACAAAAACAACCATAAAGAATAGCTCTCCTAATGTTTTTAGACTAATTCTGTATTACACTTACATAATTTTTATTGAAAAAGAATAAAAGAAATAATGCCAACTGTGAGATAGATTCAGTTTCTCTGTACTGCTGCACTCATTGAAGTCTCCAGTCTTCTCCATGTGTGGATATCTGATAGCAGTGTAAATACTGCCTGTATTTTTTCTAGCTTTGTACCTCTGCATGTGAAACTCCCTGAACTTTGACCAAGGGAACAGATGTCACCTGTTAGCTCTCTTCTATTTGAACTGGTTTAAGACCAGCCATCTTTTAGACACAACTTTATTTTTCCCTGAAGCAGGTCATATAAGGGAAGCCCACCACCTGTGTCTGAAGAAACAAATACATGAATAGTTTTGTTCATGATCCTCCTCAGTAGCGTCATTAAAACTTTAACTGGGGAGAATGACAATATATCAGTGTTCTGGAAACCTAAAGAAATACCACTAAGGAAGATGAGCTCTTTATGAATTCCAGGTTTTCTACAAAAAGAAGTAACAGATCTTACAGCAATATTTCACACTCTTAAGATGCTGTATCTCAGTGACTATGTCAGGCATAGTCAGTTGTAAAAAGCTTCTGAAAACAATTAAAATAAACACAGAATTTGTGCCTTTTCTGAGAAGTAAATTTGTCAATTCAATATGACCATCAGCTCTGGAAACTGGAAAGTTCCATTCCTACATGCAGGTGATAGTCCCATCAACCCCTGAAGATATTGAAGTGCAGTTACAGTCATCTGTTGTCAATAACCAACCTGTGCCACCTCTGTTAAGTAGCAATATGTTCCTTTCTCTTTGAAGACTGCATTCTTCAAGAGCTTATATCACTGCAGCAATTTTCAGCCCAATAGTCAAAAGCAGCAAAGGTAACATTCTCTGTAAGGCGAGATATTTTCCCAGCTATCATGAAAATGTGTGGTGTGCTGATGTCACTGCTGCCACAAAATATTTTTCAAATTGTGCATGTTTGCATTCAGACTGGGGTGGCTTCTGTTATATTTCTTTTTTGGCACAGAATCTGACGATCTATTAAATAAATATTAATCCCTTGCTGCCTTCAAAGCTGTCTCTGCCATATTAGGATTTTAAATATCTTCATTAATTGCTTAACTACCTTTTCCTGAATTCCCTATGGGCTGCTTTGATACTAGTCACTCTAATGTGTTACCATGTGATTCATGGC
>VWZD01012335.1:419416-461408 GCA_013396695.1 Sakesphorus luctuosus
CTGCTGTAACATAAAACATGTTTTTGGCCAATTTTGTTCTACAGATGCCTTTGACAAAATGGAAATTGAACCTTTTCTGACTCCAAAGACAAGCAGACCTAGAGTCATTAGGGTACTACATTTTTAAAAGGATGAAAAGCACTTCTGTCTCAGTCCATGTTTACGGAAAATGTTTGTGACCACAGCCATGAGCAAATAAATAATTCCAGTTCCTAAGCCACGCAGAAACTGTTAGTGTGAAACTGACAAAAGAAGCAGTGGGAAAGGTTGATTATTGCAATATCCATGATAGAATTATTGTATGAGGTGATTATTCATGTGAAAATATTCTTCTTTAAAGAGGAGCTACAATAGGTTCATGAAGAAATGCTAGATGAAAGCAATTGCTTACAGCTAATGCAGACGATCACTTAAAGATGAGACTTTAAATATAGTCGAACATTTTAGTTACCCTGCTACAAAAACTAGTAGACAATTGAATTGTATTTGTTTTCCAACTGCTACATGTCACAAGTTGAAAAGCTTCGTCAAAAGACAGTAGCTATAAATCACTTTTATGTATCTTCAGAACATGATGATGTTGCTTATATGAAAAACCTCACATGCCCAAAAGAACAGTCATGAAATGTGAAAATGTGTGATGCCAACCAGGAAAAAACAGCTGCACTTTGTGATAGTCCTAGAAAGGTGACTCCTGAAATGTAAGAGGAGAAACTCACTTTCAGTATCATGATGTTGGCAGCTGTGAACACAGTCACAAGTATCAAAAAAGTAATGTTCATGTATTTATGCATTCATATTTTGTTGCAGAGGTCTGATGCACTCTCCATGCATATATCTTGCAAAACTGAATTTGCCCATCTCCTCCAATCCCTGCCAGAGTCTTACATCACACACATTTTCCCATAGGATACTTTATGTTGAAATGACCACAATATTTTATAATCAGAGGCTGCATTACTTATTTTGTCATTGTCTCTTCTGCTTAATCATCTTCTTTAGGGTGAACAAAAGATTTTATGAAGCATTTCCTGGCTCCCCTAATTAGAGCTCTGAGTTTGGTTATCAGAATACTGATCTAATTGTTTATGCATACTCGCTTGTAATTGGGTAGGACAAGCTGATCTTCAAGAATATCTTAGATTTTTTTTTCTGCTGACTTATTCTGTGGTATTTTAGTCATGGTAAGACCGAGGAAAGTGTAAAAAATAGCACTTAATTTTTCTCTAGGCAGCAAAAGTTGGATAAGTGTTCATCTGCTGTTGGGCCTTATGTGAACTTCCCACCTTTTCTTTCTGATCTTTCTTTCATTAAAGCAGACCTTTTAATTTGTATTGCTAACAGCTGGCTGTCACACTTAGCCTGACGTATCATAGACTCTGACAATACTGTAGGCTTGGGTTTCCTAGTGTTCAGCCTATGTTTAAACTTATATGAGAACATTGACTACAACTCATTTTGAAATGAAGGTGATGCATTTATACTAAGAAAAGTGTTTTGAGAAAGTAGCATATTGACAGGGAGATAGTAGCAATGCCACCTTTTTACAAAGATTCATAGTCAAAAGGTCTTCAAGATTTGTTGGTTTTATTGTTTCCAGCAAGGAAGGACTGATCACAAGACAGAAAGTGCAGAGTTCAGTCCAGAATCCAACGCTAGCTGGAAAATTTGATAAAATACAGCCTTCCTTTTAGATCTATCTCTCTGCAAAATTGTGTTACTCCTTTGTCACAACCAGATTGGATTATTGCAATAAGCTTCCATATAGTGATATAGCCAACCATTCATCTCAAACCCTCAAAGAGCTGTGTATAAAGTTGCCTTCCTCACTGGCTTAACTTTTGTAAGAGACATTTTACAGCCACTCAGAAAAATGTATTTGTTTTAGTTCTGCAGATAAAATAACTTATTAATATAGATCACTAAGCCCTGTAGACCTTATATCCTTTTTCCATGAAGTGAAATTAAGTGATGTACTTGAATGGTGACTTTCCAATTCATACATCTTCTAGAAGATCCTGCAAATTTGTAATTACTCCATTTTCAGGCAAATTGTAGCTGATTTCTTCATGTATGTATTAAAAGGAATGAAACTTTTCAAACCTGGTGCATGAATAGAAGATGGATCTGTAGTTTGCCTATAGAATTTAGTGATACCAAACTCCTATTAGATCAATCAGTTTCAAAAGAAACTGTGGAGCTGTAACACAAAGCATCTTCATCTTCACTGTTACTACCAAACACAGGAAAAATGTTCCTTTTAAACAATGAACAAAGGAAAACAAGGCTTCTATAGGAGTAATGCAGGATTATTCCAAAAGAGAAAAATGTTTCCTTCATCTGTCCCTATAAAGACAAATTTATGTCACTTTCAGTATTTCCTCTTGTGTCTTTAGCTATAATAAAAATATTTGAACTATTAAATCCATATCCAATTAGATACCTCTTGCATTTATCATCTAAATCATCATAAGTCATGTTCTAAAAGGCCAGTTACCTTGGCTTTAAGGGGAGTATTAGACACTGATAGTCAAGTAAGCAGCTGATGATCTATGTGGCACATTACAAAAACCAGTACCAACCAGTAAGCTATTTCTAATCAAGGATCAAGACTCTATGATCTCTGCTTTCCTTAGCTGGATTCTTCACACCACAATCAAAATGTCACCAGAACCAACACAGAGAATTTTTAATTTTATTCAAGCACACCCCAGCTCTTAGTTTGACATGATGGACTGTGACAGCTCTTTCAGAGGCTTTCCAGTCTATCATGCCCTGTGTGACTGTTGTTCATGCACACAAGTCTGTGCACTAAAACTCTTTATGAAATATTTACCTCCAGAAAGGTAATGTGCATTATCAGTAACAACTTCCCCAAACCAAAATAAGTTAATCATTTTCCATTTTCCCCCAAAGCACTAAGAGTACATCATAGATTAATGTCTTCAAATTTTTAGCTGTATATATATTTTAAAAAAGGGGGGGGGGGAAGGGGAAGAATACTCATAATTTATGACTGCCTGATAAATAGGTGAAAATTTTATGCCTTTCAAATACTTTAAAAGGGCCAAACAACCATCTGCAAAGTGGAATTTATAATTGGAAGCAGTGACACACTATACCCTACAGCAGCATCAACAGTACTTTTATAATACTGTCACCTGAATACAGCATAATTTCACTTGGCAAGTCCTTGTATCAGTCACTGTTGAAAAACACTCAATTCAATAATGTAAAATACACAGTCATATTTTTGCATTCATTTATAAGCTTCCTTTTTTATTTCACAACAAACTTTCTACATAGCATACATAATTCTGTCTGGTTTTAGGGGGTTTTCATTAAACTATAAGTGAATTGCCCTTCTGGCTGAAAATCTGTTTTCTTTTGCATTCCCATCCATCCTATGTGCTACATTCCCTCTTAAATTCCACATGGATTCTATAGATTTTATTTAAGCAGGGCCAAGTTGCATGAACAGATCTGCCCTAGAGAAGTTTGCCTCTTTTAGCATGCAATCCACCACTAATGCTCCTTTCTCATTTAGGTTTTCAATTTGGATGAATTCCAAATTGCCATTTATTCCAATAGAAATGCAACTAATTACACAAAGCATCTTAATAAAGAATGGAAACAAGATTAAAAGCTCTCCTCCTTCTGGTGTTTCAATGTGTAGAATTTATAAAACAGAAAGGTGCTTTAATTTCAGTTGTAGTAATGTTTCTTAATCTTTTATCTGTTGTTTTTTTTTTAGTGCTAGCCAAATAGACTATTCAAGTTGAGGGCAAAATATAGTCAACCTATATGCATTTATTACACAGGGTTTCCTTACCTATTTTGAAAAAAAAAAAAAGCCCAGACAGGCTCTTCACATATGGTTTGTTCAGAGCACCTATTCTGACCTAGAAAATTCCTCACCCTATCTTTCTTCAAAAGCTTTGCACACCCTGAAGAGATAAACAGGGAAAGAACAGCAATAGATATTTTATAGGTCAGCTTAATTCACTGCAGTTGAAACACACATTTATACAGCCTCTAAGAGCACTGTCCAGTTCGATGAGACAGGTTTCAAACAAGCTCTTAATGGTTACACAGGGTAATGGTCATAAGCAGAAAGAAGAATGAGGCTGGAAGTGGTCAAATTAGGAATTAATTATGAGAGATGGAGAAGAGTAGGCAAAGAAGGTTTAAGGTATTAAATATTTCATATTTTATATAACATTTAGTATGTAAGCAAGATAAGTATTATGTGAGTCATAAAAACAGTATCACTGAAACCACTAGAGATGTGAAGATGGTGACTGAAATCCCAGCAGGGAAAAATACACCCTGCAAGTGAGCCAGTCTGATGACAAGTTTTTATATTTGAAATTACCCAAAAGAAAGAATGCTTGTACTACAAAGGCCAAAGAATATATTTTTCCCATTTAACTATTGCCCACAGCCAAGCCTATATAATTACAGATGTGGGCTGTCAAGAACAGATTGTGAGAGTACAAAAGAAAGGGGTATCTCCTTCTGCTACCTCCTTTGCTCCACAAAGAAGCTCTAGCAAGACCCAGTTAGAACAGTCACTGTACAGCACAGAGGATCATGCATGCAATGCCGCAGACTTGAACTCAATCTGTGCATGAGAAATCTCTCTTATATTCATGATGTGTTGAACAGAACACAATGTGAGGGTCAAGCAAGTAGAAAAAAGTCTGGTACAGAACTGAATGAGAGAGTCAAAACTTAACAGAAACTTGTGGAAATAGTGGAGAACATTATAGCTGGAGATTAAACTGGAGTAAGGATATAGTTCAATTATGGAAATACCTCACTCTGACACTTCATGTTTGTGAGAATGTTCCATTGGCTCAGAGGCTTCTTGTAATTGGGTGTTACAGAAATGTACAGAATATATGCCACCCAGCAGGACCACTGCTGCTGCCAGTCCTGTCCTCCTGGGTTCAGTGTCTGTAGGCCCTTTCATGAAAATACAGCACACTGCTTCTTCCCTTGTCAATTCCTCAGCTTATGGTTATATCTAGCTTGGTCAAAAATAGCATCTCCTGTAGGAATGATTATTAGAGTGATTATACTCTCTGCTATACATTCACTCTATAGCAGCAACGATTTAAATACCTAAGAGGTCAGGAGTACATAAGAGAAAAACAAAGCCTTTCAAATTTTTTCAATCCATCTATTGTTTTTAAACCTTTGAAATTGCTAATTACATTGCCAAAACATAGGTAGAAGAGAATACAAAATGGAATTCAGTTGTTCTAAGGGAATTTGTCCTTTGCTCTCAGCACAAAGGACAGAATAGGAAGGACAAAGCAGTGAAAAGGGTCTCTCTGTCTATAAAAGGTGAAAATCAGTTATTTGTATCTTATACTTCATAAGCATCACTTCCTCAAATTTAGGGCACTGCTATCTTGTAAACGTAACCAGTTCATAACACTTTCTGACACTAAACTCTTGATTGGCCTTTGTAGTGATGTTAAAGACAGGACGACCAGGAAATCCCACAACCTAATAGCATAAAGGTCAGCAGCTGGGAGTGAAACATAGCAAAGTATGTCAGAAACTACAGTGAAACGGTCAGCTCATCATAGAGCCTCAGCCTTAACCTTTCAGTTCTCTCTCCTCAGCAGCTTACGGAAATCATGGCCTTCGTTACCACAACAGCTTCCTTGAAACCTCAGTGTTTCCACTCTCCCCCACTACCATGTTACAGACAGGATATAGCTACTAATAACAATGTTACATAATTTACAAAAGTGGGGTATTTTTTGTTGTAGCGTGAGCTGTGCCCATCTGTATTCAGTGATAACCTAGTTCTCAGTAGTGTCCCTTGTGGGCAATAAGGAAACACCAAAAGTATGTGCACATCTGCAGCCATGTATCTATCCAGGAATAGCAGTGGAATATGCACCTATATTTTTTTAATGTATGTAGGCTGTCATCCCCAAACTGTTTTGGCTTTTTTTGGTAAGATTTAGGAAAACTGATTAGCATCCCAGCCCTCTGTTCCCCTTGGACGGTTCTACGCATCTCTACATATTTTAAAGATCTGTCCAGAATATATCACTGAAACCTCCATCAGCTCAGTTCTGAAAACCTTTTCTAAGTAAACTGTTCCTGAGGACCTGCAGAACTAAGCATCTCCAGAGCAGGGTGTGTTCAGAGCAGCAGATACTCATGTCAGCAGCTGCTACAAAAGTACCTGGTCTTTGTTCTCAAGGTTAACAAAGCTCCCAAGACATTGAGAATTGACAGTAAAGTTTCAACAGGGATGTATAAGATGGATACAATAGATGCTATGAAATAAGAGTAAAAGATTAACATTACTATTTGAGGATTTTGAGATATAGCAGTTGTTTTTAATCTCCAGTTATGTTCCATACTGTATCAATTGGCTACTTCTGTTGAGCTTTCATCTGGGGGTACTTTAGGAAATACAATTTGTCCCAAGTGTTTCTGGACATACCCAGTGTTTGAATGATATAAAGGAAAATTAAACAAGAACTGACTAGTGCTAATACATTATTTTCCTACAGCAATTGCTGAGCTATTAATTATTTTACATGAAATAATGAATGTTTACATGATCTAATTGCATGCTATTTCCTTCTGTCTACAAATTAATTTTAAGAAATAGTTTCTCTACGTGGGAAGAAGAATCACATTTATCAACAATTACATAAATCTGAAATACTCATCCACTTTCACTCTGTTCTTGAGCAAATATCAAAACCTCACTACTTGATTCAATGGTGCAATAGTATTTCAATGATAAACATGTATTTTACATTGAACTTGGAATAGATTCTATTTCTTTTTCAAAGCACTAAAATTTTACTTTCATAAAACAAAAATTAAAGTGTCATATCAAGAATATCTCTACAGGGTTCTAGTTGTTATATAGATGTAGGCTGAGTTAACTGCAGAAGTTGAATTCATAAAAGCAAGTAAGATAAAAAGAAATATAAGCATTTTGCAAGGGCAATAGCTTATGGATGATCAATACAGATAAAAGAATATACCTGTAAGACTGGGCTTTTACTCTGTATGTGGCAAAATTATTTGAGCAACAGTCAGTACCCAGTTAATGAGATTTCAAAACACAAAGGAGAGGATCCTTAGTTATTATTTAATACTAGAAATAGCATCTCAAATTTCCATTGTGCAGCAAAGACTTCCCAGCTGTTTTATGAACCAAGACATCTGTGAATGTGTTAAAATGTCCAAAGATGGGTCACTTATGCTGCATTAATATAGCAACACCCTTATACTTGCTCCACTTACTGTCCCAGTAAGGAGTGGAAATCCCACCTGCAGAGATATCTCAAAACAGAGAGAAAGCTGCACTAAATCCTGATTTGACAATCAAGTAAATGACTTGGCTGACATGAACCATTTGAGAAAAATACCAGTTATTACTGTCAGAAAAATTCTGAAAGTCACCACTTGCCCTTTATATACTGAATGAGGGAGATGGCACATCACTGGCTGACTAGAAGAGCATCCAAATGCTGTGTTAAATCTATCAGAAAGTACAAAGCTGGGAAAGACACAAAGACCAAGAAGCATTTGTAAACTACCCATGTAAAGCAGCATAGATTAATTCCAGTGAGCTGCTAGTTCCAGGCAGTGGGATCACAGAGGAGAAGGTTATCAAAATCACTTAAAATCTGTGAATAGAACTAGACTGAAGCTGAAGCAGCAGGACAGGCTTGGGGGAAACATCATGCCTCTGCCTCTTTTAGGTAGATAAGCACATCGGCAGCATCCCAAACATTTTTGGGGCATTGTTGCATGGCAGGGCTCCCTGAAGAGGATGCTCAGAAGAAATATAAGTAGTGCAGCTGCCAATTAAAAGTACAAATATAAAAAGAAGAGGAAATGGCAGGAACAAGGTGGCATGGACATTCTTCAGGAGTGATCATTTTACTATGTAGTAACTATGTCCCTAGTTGTTTCTTTTCACTCTGTCACCTCTTCACACATAATGTAAAATAATGGACATTTGGGTTGTTAAAACTTCTTCCCCTACTAACTTTGTACAAACGGATAACTCCTGTTTAATTGTTCACACAAAAGAGCCAGCAATGGTATCTCTTCATATACTAATTGAGGATACCTTGAAGACTGGGATGACTGCAACATTCTGACGGAAGGGACTGAGATGCAAGATTCTTCCTCTTGTCTCCTCTGAAATGAAAATGTCAATAAAAAAGTCCTTTGTAGATGCCTGACCTTAACCATTGGGCCTCTGGATAAAACAAATTAAAGCAAAACCCACAAAAGTTCCTGTTGGCCTCAGCTAATGGCCATGCAGAAGGAGCTAAGCAGGAACAGCTACAGCAGGTACCCTCTACAGACATTGCCAAGAATGGCTTTTGTACACTTACCAAGAACATGTGGTCCATTTTTCAAAACGCTTTGATACCATCACTTTATTCTGCCTCACGCTTCCATTTATGCCCCTTTTCTCTTGTCTCCCTTCTCCATACCCATTTTGTCTCCTAATAAAACCTCATCTCTTTTGACTTTTTAAAAGTATAAACAGAATTACTGTGATTTTAATGTGACATCTCAAAATATCACTGTATTGTCCATTTTATCTCCTCCTACCCAAGTCCTCTCTCTGCCTTGCCTGTAAGTTCTCCCAGACAGGATGTTCCCACATCTTGTCTGTCACAAGTGGTGCCATTTTCAGCTGAAACTCCTTGGCATCACTATAAATGCTAATGTTAATAAAATCGTTATCTTGGACTTCCCTGAATGTAAATGTGAATAAGAACACAACATCAATAAAATCTTTTAATAATAAAGTTTCTCCTACTCTCTCCTTTTCCTCCTCCTATTCATACTTGAAATTTTCAAAAATAGCTAATAAAGTTCATTTTCTCCATGTACTGAAGAATTTGATGATGCAACTTTCTGCAGGCATTTTTTTCATCTTTTTCTGTGTATCTATTCTGGTGTTGCCTGCCTTTATTGCATATTTATCTTACTTTCTCAGATGAAAGCTGCTGTCACATGCATTTCAAAGCACTTGACTGAGTCCTGGAGAATTCACACACAGCTCTGCACCACAATGCTTCCTCACCAGTGACAGACGGCAGAAGAATAAATATAAGAGATGCCAGAGGAGAGTCACTGGCACTGGGGAAGGATCGAAGCCCTATCTAAGGATTTCCAGCCTTCCGAGCTTGCAGGCAATGCACCTAGAAGGTGCCACTGTGAATTTATCAGTCGCATCACTGATTCATTGCCTCTCGTCTCCCATCAGAGGACCAAGACTCTGCCAGAGCGTTGCCAAGCAACACTGTCTTGGGCTAAACACAAAAATAGGTGCCACTAAGGCTTCAGGAATGTCTGAAGTTCCTTTCCTTCACACTGACAATCTTGCCTTCAGTTACCATGCAGGTCTCTAGTGCCCCAAAAACTTTGCTGTGCTAAGCTCTGCATGGGATGTGTGGGCACAGACCTCTGGCTGCAGTGAGCTGCCACTCACTGCTGCAGTGGTGGAAACAAAAGGGCTTTACTCCGTCATTCTCCTTTAGTGAGAACATGTAGCCCAAAGCATGTTTTTGATTCTGCTGCCTTTTGCTAAGCATACAACCGGTGAAAGATCATCACCAGACTTTTGGCTCACATGCTGCATGTAAGACTGTAGTAAGACCCATCGCTGCATAGTGATGGACTCAATCTGTGTCACACACCAGCAATAGCAAACAGGGGTTTGCACTCATTTATTTCCAGCTGTCTCGATAAATACAACTTCTTTCCCAATGTCATTCCTTAAGCGCCATTTTGAAAACACCATAAATGAGAAATAAAGTCTATGTTTTGGAAGGGAAAGGCTAATAAAAGAATCAGCTTTTATATCCCTTTTTATTACTGTGAGCTTAAACAATTCAATTTATTTTAGTGATACTGCTCTTGGTAGTATTTTGGCTTTTAATGTTACTGACTGGTTGTCCATTTTTAACCAAAGTATTCGCAAGGGTGTTTTGTTTAAAAATGCACAAAGGTATCTTATTAAATAATGTCACAAACATGAAGTTCATTATTATGCAAATGCCATCCTCAGAACAGATTTGTTAATTGCAACTCATTTGCATAATTAATGAACTCTCAAATGAATAATGCCTTTGCAGATTTGTGCAGCATTGTTTTAAAATAAATTATAAAATACATGTCAAATGAAGAGTGCTTCTTAGATTCCCATAGCATTGTTTGAAAATTAATTACCAAATGCTTGTCAAATTAAAATGAGTTTATAGTTTTTACAATGTTATTTTAAAATTAATCACAAAATAAAATGTCATCATAGTAAAGTCAATAATCTGTTCTATTTTGTTTTTTTAAAAAGAAATGCATAGAAATACGTTTAAACTTTAGTTACTTTGTTTGTTATACTGATCCTGAGTTTTAGTCATTTTGTCATAGCATTATGATTTAACAAACTTGGTAGCTGTTTGTATCTTAATGTTTTAGTAAATTGAGATTAATTTAATTATATTGTCTTCTATCTCTAGTAGTGCTAATGATTAATGATAGTGCATGTGAAAATGTTGTGTGGGCAAGGTCTTGATATATTAGTAACAAAAAAGCCTGGACTTTCAAGGACTGCTTGCTTTCATAAAGGTTTATGTATCTTCAAAACTCACTGGGTTTCTGGATATTTTGAAAACAATGCCTTGAACCACAACTCTTATTTCTTGTCTTATAACTTATGTTCTTATTTTTCTTACCAAGAAAAAACAGCCTAAGAGTTCAGGAAACTGAACATTTCCCTGCATTCATAACCATACAGCCTAAATTAAGTCAGATACATCTCAGGAATTCAGCACTACAGCTTGATACCCGTTAATTCATCTTTTTTAAAGCCCAGATTATGGATGGACTTCTACTCAGAGACACAAAACCTTAGGTAGGTTCTCCACATTCTATAAATTAAGTTTTTTGTTGGTAGGGAAAGAGAGATCTTCACAACCCCTTGAGTATTGTTAAAATTCATCCCAAACAATTAATAGTCCATAGCCTTTTTTTAAAACAGGAACAGTTCTCTTTTTTTCCCTTTTACATTGACAATAATTCTTAAAAGCAGTTCTATTCTGTAGATGCTGTCTTGTTTATGGTTTTATTCCATTCCAAATGCTGCCTTGGCAATGTGTAAATATCTATTTGTGTGTCTGTGTGTGTAAGGAAGTGTCATTTAAACTTAAGACGTTAAGTTACATATTTAGGGTAATTTCATAAATTAAAAAAAATAAGCAAAATTAAAAAAGAGAGAGAGAGAGAGAGAGAGAGGGAGAGAGAGGAAAAACAGAGAAAAAAAAATCCAGTTCCTGGAATTTACTCAGGTTTACTTAAGGTTGTTAAAGACTGTATAGTGATGTGAGAAAACATAAATATGAAAAAATGATTGACCCATTTCAAATAATTCTTCAGATTAATGGTTCTTGGAATAGAGTAATAAGTTAAATAGACATCAGGTATGTGATGTGATCAGAGGGAATCATCTTTTCTGCCCTTCCCATGCAGCAGCTTTGGGATTCATGCTTCTAAAGAAATAACAGGGATTACTAATAAAATAAGACAAGCTTTCTCTTGGGTTATGTTGGTATAAACTTGAGGCAAGAAGATTTGTGTTCATAGTTTGTAAAACAGATTAAAAACACACAAAGTACAAAAAAGATTGCAATAAATGATATCAAATGAGTGAGCATCATGTCAGAGACATTTTTAGAATATTTTAAGATGCAGTGGAGGACACACAATAGCCAAATAAGTGGTACAGTAATACTCATTCATGTTTGGTCTTGCAGATGACAGGATTTTGTTCTGTGCCTTCAGATGACCGTGAGGGAGAGGGATCTCTAAAACACAACAAAGCTAGTGTTGCTGCACAACATGCTTCTCCAGGCACTTAGCATGGTGTAGTGTGGTCTCTGGCCATGCTTAACCAATGCAGTGTACTGGGGACAGTGATCAGAGGTGACACACTGAAACTCTGGGATCATACAAATTATGTTCAAGAAATCATTAAGTTCTTGCACTCAAGTGTCATTAAGTCAATTGCAGGTGTGAGAGTTTCTAATGAAGAATATAGCCACTATCACTTTAAAGTTTATTGTACTTGATTACTCAGGGGCTAACTAGTTGTGTAGGAGTCATCCATCACCGTGTCTGTTGCCCTGGAGATTTAAAATGCTTAATGTGTTGTTGCTTTATTGTGTCAGTGAGCTTACTGATGTACAGGAAGTTAGTTATGTCTTTGCATTGAAAGTCCATCCAGAGAATACTGGTGAGATTAAATTCCCGCTGACTGCCATTCAGACTAATCCCAGCACCTTAAGACCAGGAAAAAATATTTCCTCTGATGATACAAAGCCTGTTTGATTGCTACAGAGCACTGGTCTGCATTAAGCAGTCTGGAAAGAGCCATCAGTTTTAGAAATTTCACTGGATTAAGCAAGGAAATGTTTCCTCTTAGGAGTGTCATGGATATTAGTGGACTCTGGATTACTTTTTATTTTAATATGCATTCCTTGTTTATAAATCCTGGTTTACAAATCCATTCTGCATCCCTTGTTTATAAAATCTTCACTTAGAAAAAAAGAAATGAGCAGTTTAACTTAAATTTGCAACAGAATCTTTTTTTCCTCCTTGTATACGCAAAAGAGCTAATGAAATTCTGCAGCATGTGGAATTAAATTTCTGGACATCCAGAAGGATAAATTCTGCAAATTCTCCAATTGTTTGAGAAAACAAACATTTAAGCTGACATATTCTGGTGCAGGTCAAATTATATTTCTACCAATGCATGCTGCCAGCAGTGCTATGTTGAAATATATACTGTCCAGATCACAGGCAATGCCTTATGTGGGTTAAAATCTAACCTTCATAAGAAATACACCTCTTTACCAAAAATAGCAAGTGACACACTTTATATGTAAATATATGTACTGATCTATTACAAAGCAGCTTGCAAAAATAATGAACCACCATAATCTTAACTATTAGTTGGAGAAACTAGACAATAAAATGGTTAAGGATCTTGCCTGACATATTACACACAGTTAAAGAAACAAGAACAAAATTAGTATCTTAATCTTAGTCATGTGTGCTTTGTTGTGGTTCTACATCTTAACTAGAATGACAATCCATTAAAGTTAGTTCTCAGTTGGAATTTTCTAAAATCTCCATTGTTTCTGTGTACATTATTATAAAAAGTAAAAAAATTTGTCTAATAATGATGTTGTTAACTCTTCTGTTAGTACAACAATTTACAGTAATTTATATGAACTCTTAAAATACACAATAACAGCTGAAAGGCATTTTTGGCTCTAACCACTCTGCCTTTACCTTCAATGCAATCCGGGGAATTGTATTGATCTGTTAAGAATGAGATATGGCACTGCTGCTCTGGTGTTGTGCAAACACTTCTATTACTCTTTATCTTCTTCTTTAATGAATGCCTATATTTCTTGCATTATTAAAAGCTTCTCTTCATCCAATACCATTAAATGAGAACACCATTAATAAATCCATTATTTATTTTCCCTGAAATTTTTATGAGAGAAGGACCAGATTTACTGCAATTCAGCAGGCTGGAGACCAAGCTGGAGAGTGGACTCTAGGACCTGAAAGGAAGGAACCTGAGCAACTGCCAGTGGTGTGTCCTGACTGCAAACATGGACAACAGCATCCCATCCAACCCACCCAGCCTGGTGGGAGTTTTTGGAATCAAAACCAGCCACAAAAGATTCCAGTCTAACAACTTATTCTTTTAATTGCTTATGGAAATAAAGGCAGGGGGAGATGTTGGAAAAGAAATTTCTTTGTTTTTAAAAATCAACACACATCCCCCCGCCGCTCCCCTGGTCTTAAAAATAATCAAGGTACAGAGAGTTATACACAAAGTGGAAAAGGATTTTTTAAATCCTATAAAAACTGCAGTGAACTAGTTATATAAGACAATTCAGTGCTCTAGAAAATAATAAAAAAAATCACTTGAGGAATTAAACTCTAATAGACCTGCCTTTAGCAAGTCACACATCCAATGTCAACTATAGAAGGATTACAGAGGACTTATTCTGCTGTAATCTTCAATTTATAATCACTTAGTTTCTTTTGGATTAGATTCAGTCCATTTCATTAACCTGTAGTAAGGTTTTTCCTTTCTTGCATTTTAATCCACTCTAGCCTGATTTACAAAGATTAACTTCAGATTGAAGTTCTTGAGATCCACATTCCCAGATCAGACTATTTGACTTGGAACATGTATCTACCATAAAGTATGTGTGGAATCATGGCCCTTTTACATTTTAATAATTAAAACCATATCATTGAACTACTTTTGAACTCAAAAAACAAACATCAAATTTGAATATGCCTTTAGTGATCTTGAGGATAAAAGTTATTCATTCTGATCGAATGAATTAAACAGTAACTAATAGATATATGTATAATAAATAAATGAGAATTAGGATGAGAGATGAAAAGCAATCAAGACAGTTACTGTTTAGTAATAAAGGCTGAAATAGATCTTAGTTTGATTTGCTTATCATTCATAAGTTTGAGGGAAAAATATATAACTGTGTAGTAAGTATATAACTGTGTAGTAAGACACTGTGTTTTCAGTTGTCCTGGCATAAATTCAGTTCAACATTACTGAATTGCAATAGACTGAGGAAGCTGAGTACTTGAGAGCACCTGATCTCATATATTTTAAATATTAAAATATACCCAAAAGAGGAAGCAGATAGCTGTATCTTGAAATTTTAGAAGAGTTCTAATATTCATATAGTTATTCCTACAGATGGTGACTATGAATCAATCAATATATTAGTTCCAGGTGTTACAATACATCTTCATTTGTGAAATAAGAAAATAAAAAGGTTAGAATGCTGTTGCATTAAGACACTGTGCATTCATTCTAGCTGTAATGTATGCAACCTTGATATTTCAGCTTTTCTACTTTGTTTTAATGATGGATACTTCAGTATTTCCATTTCACAGTTGTATTTGCATTTGTAAGTATTTTATAGAAATAATAAAGAGTACATGTGCCACTAAGCCTTCTCCGAAGATGACTGACATTTTTTCAATCCAATCTGCATTTTTGTTCTGAAAGTCCTGTACTAGAATGTGAATAGATTACCAGTTTGCTTAACGTATTTTGTTAAGTGAGATGATTAGAATTACAGAAGTCAGAAGTCATGAACTATCTTAGTCTGCACTGCTGCCAGTGGCAAACATTGTAAGGTTCAGTGGGTATTTTTCTCTGAATCATTCATATCTTTGCATAGAGTGATGTGAAATATGAAATACAGCAGGATCACATTCCAGAGCAAGGATGTTAGTTTAAAATCATGTACATAAGGACAGGACTTGAAGCAGAAAAAGCCCTTGATATTTCTCTTCTTAGATTTGGTTTCAGCTCTGCCTCTGGCTGCCTGCAAAGAGGCAGTCTCTGTGTGGCTACTATAACATCATGATCCTTTCCCGTGCTGGGAGCTGCTGTGGGTATCCCTTGCTCTGTTGTTGCTCTCCCAGTCTTTCATATCCAGCCATCATCCTCCCTCTTTGGAGGCAGGTGCCAATAAAATGCCTGAGTCTAGAAGGGCGGTAGAGAATCAGCTGACCTATGTATTAATGGGGGACTGTGGGTGCCCATCAGCCAGCTCTTTACCTGGGGAATGAATATCACACAACCGTGCCACAGAGCAAGATGCCCTTCACCTCTTCTCTCTGAATCAGATCGGCGAACCGCTTGAAACACAGCGGCCGCTGTTTTGTCCTCTCTGCTCAGGAGATCACTTTATTTTCCCTCCATCACATGCAATAATTCCTTTGAATAATTAGTGTATGTAGTAGGCACTGCCTCCTTTAGTCCGGGGTGGGGATTCCGTGCCCATGGAGAGTGCCCCACCATGCACAGCCACTCGGCCGGCCCGTGCTGGGCGCACTCGCAGCGCTCACCTGGGACCGTCAGGGCTGCAGGTCGCGCTCTCGCCGCTGTAGCGCTGCCGTCAGCAGCGGCTCGGTGCGAGGTGCACGGGAATGTGCATTAGCTTACAGCTAATACTGTAAAATCCCAAGAGATCCAAAAGGATAAGGCTAATATGGGTGATCAAACAGAATACGAGTTTAATATGTGACTATGGATGAATTATATGCGGTTCGTGTCTATGAGGCTTTTGTATGAATCCAACATCCTCTGTGTGAAAGTGTCTCCAATTAATGTTTTTGTAGGGTCAGCTGTGTCCAGGATGAGTTGTTTAAACTAATTTGAAGCAAAAAATATTCTATTTAGAGGTATTTCTTCAATAAAATGTTATTTTTGTTTCCAAACTATTACAGTTATAGCTTATTTCTTTCTATAGAAGATATCAAAATATGAACTTGAAATTCCACGTGGAAAGCTATAATGAAAATGCATGTCTAGCAAGAGCTAAATTAAATTACAAATATTTTTCAGAGAGTTGTTACAAATACTGTTTCACTCATTATTTTTCAAAAAAAATTAACTTTATGTGCAAATGCTATACTAATGTTAAAAAAGGACTTTATTAAAGCTGGGGTAGAT
The DNA here is from genome assembly GCA_013396695.1 of Sakesphorus luctuosus. Lineage (NCBI taxonomy): Eukaryota > Metazoa > Chordata > Aves > Passeriformes > Thamnophilidae > Sakesphorus > Sakesphorus luctuosus. The sequence continues at coordinate 436,011 of VWZD01012335.1, forward strand.
TGCAGTTTTCATGTGGGGATAAAATGTGTGAACTGAAAATACTGACTTTTCAAGCAAGAATCAAAACACAATATTCAGACCAAAAAACCAAAATATTGTGTTCAGTTTAGATATTTCATCTGAATATATAGAGTATACTTCTTTTCTAATTTTATTCTATGAGATGAAAGTCAAATGAAAACATTTTCCAAACAAGGGCTCAACATTTTATATTTGAAAAGAACATCAAATACTTCACTGTACTTTTTTCTAAAATATTACTGTCAAAGTTAGTGTATTATTGAATATTTTTACTTTATGAAATTAATGTACAAGTTAATGTAGTTACGAAGAAAAAACTTTTGTCTAAGAAAATTCCTGACCCATCTGAACTCCTGTGAGCTCTGGGATGAGATAATACTTGGGCAAATGGCTTAGGCACTACTGTAGTGTAGGTTGAGTTGACTGGGGGTTAGGGCTTGTTTTGTGGGTTTGGTTTTGGGTTGTTTTGTTGTTTTTTGTTTGTTTGTTTGTTTGTTTTTGAACTTCTGGAGTCACATCCTGTAAATTACCAGGATATCTTTAAAAAGCCCCACTTTTTCCATAGTAAAAATGTTTCAGTACTGGAATTTCCTCAGCTTCAGGGTAAGCTTTCTTGCTAATATAATAAAAACAATTTGGAGATCCAGGATTCCCAGTACATTGAATTCCTGATACATTAGATTCCCAAACTCACAGGGAATATGACAGGCCTTTCTCACTTAGAGGAGATAGAGATTTCAACATTGAACCCTACATTTTAGATGAACATATTGGCCACTTGATTATTTGGATAGTACTTATGTTGTTTAATTTTAAAAATTTGAAAGCTCAAGGCTGTGGGTGTTTTTCCCCAATGCAGAATGAAGGCCAAATGTTTGAAGTCATTTGCAAACCAGAATTCTTGTTTTACAGCCAATCTCACAGCTGACTTCACTGGAGCTATTTAAGTGAATAGGGGAAGCAGATTTTGACCACAGTAGCTGTGTCTAGACTAGTAGATTTAAAGGTGCCAGGGTAAAGCTTCCAGGCACTGGAATTTGATTGTCTATGCTATTAAATTGCTAGAATAGTCCCTGACATACTCCTGGCTTTTCCCAGCTCAGCAGTTCCAAATAATTCTCAAGGACCTCTCCCCATAGGTAGCATGAACACAAACACCCTTTGGACAGTGAGAGTTTCATAGCATGGATATGGGCCAGCCTGCACCATATGCCAGAGAACAGTCACAAGTAAGTTTAATTTACTGATGCAGAAACTATCAGTGTGGTTCAAAAGAGAAAACCAAAGTTTTGACTTTCTCTTCATGAAAGGGACAAAAGAAGGGAAGAGGTAAAATAACAACTTTCTAGTTTAAATAACCAGAACTTCTAAAATGTAATATTTCCTTTTTTAATGCTAGGAAAACCTGATATTCCTTCTGACCTTGCCCATGCTGGTTTATTTTTAACTAATTTCTTCATTTTCCTGCTTGGAAGTTACATATCAATAAGCTGACAAACAAAAAATGTGCAAGTTTAACTTATTAATAAATTTCACAACAAAAACTGCATTAATTCTGAGCAGGCCCTTGTCCAACCTAAACATTCTATTGAATTTTCTGTGCCAAAGGGCAAAGAAGGGGACTCTTCAAATCCTTCTCCTCCAAATAACCCATGGCCAAGAGAAAAGATGCTTTTGAATAACACAGATTAGCATAATGGGAGAACTAAAAGCTAAATTGTGTCCATGTCTGCAGAGATACACAAGGGCAGAAGGGCACCTTCAGGCATTCAGTCTCTGCACAGGGTCGAGCACAATTGCAGAGATTGTACTCATGGAATGACATGACTCCACAGGGCTACAGCTCCCAGAAATTATGTGTGAGAAGGGGTATGCCCTCTCATCTGCTTTACTGCACCATGGATATGGCTGGAATTAGGAAGCAGAGTTTTCTGGCAGCAAAGTAATTCTTTTGCCTGTACTGGTTACATTCACCTTTAGGACTCCTCAGACTGCACTCACTGCAGCACTGTGGGAAGTGTCTGAACTCGCCACTGCCACTGATATTGTTCAGGTTCTTTTCAAGGACTCTTCCAGAATAGCCAATGTGTTCTGTCCTCATAGAAACAGATTCATGGAGGTGGGAAGGTCTGATAAACTCAGTTTGGAAGCGGCTCACAGAATCAAGATTAAAGATTTGTTTTCTTTTTATCTTTCTTCTAACTGGAGTGATGCAGCACCCCAAGTAAATGCCCATCTTTGCACTACAGTCTATGCCACAGAACTGCTTTCTGCCAGATTTTGGGAATGAAAAACAGTGCCCTGGTTAATATCTATCTTTTTCAAGAGTACAGTACAGCCTGAGTGTTAAGACTGTCTTAAATAAAGAAAGGTCACATGAATTAGTTGTTTTGAGGATTTCTCTAGCATTTCAGAGGGAATTTATTTCACATCATGTATATTAATAAAGCAAAGCCCATGGTGTTTCCAAGCATGCTTGGTGACATGTGCAGATCTGCCAAATGGTCCATTATTTCTAAAAATTATGTGTCCCAAGGCAGTAGCAAACTTGTTTTCCAGACTGTGGGCATCAGTTTATGTGCTACATTTAGCATGTCCCATTTTCTTGTGTTTTCCAAGGTAAGTTTGGTTTTAAAAATCCTATTCTTTGAATAACATTTCTTTTTTCTCAGAATACATCCTAAAATTTCTGCTTATTTTGTGTTGTCCACTAAACTTTAGCATAGTTCAAGATGGAAAAGGAAAAAAGGATGAAAATGAAAGATCTGAAATGAAATGGCTGTGTTATAGTGGCACAGAAGGTCTATATCGTAGTCAAAACTAAGATATTGCTACACTTTTATATGCCCCATGTATTTATCATGTTAATTATCTGCTCATTAATACTGGTGAGAGAAATTATTTTCTTTAGGGGTATAGCATTTAATATAAATCATGTTGCCTGAGGAATTTTAGATGTTTTACTTTTGGTTTTAGCATCTATTGGATTATTTTATACTGTAGTGACAATAAGAAAGTCAGAGACAATATTTCAGACCATCTCTTTAGAGGAAAACAGAATTTTCTTGCCTAAGAAAAAGCTTTTAAGGATATACATAGCATTTAATTCAGTCAAACCTTCCAGTAATAGTATCCTTCTGAAGATAAAAATACAGTTTACCAGTGACAAATGCTTATCAGGATTTTAGATTGTACACAAAAGCAGGAAAAAAACACAGGCACAATAATGCAACAGGGCAAATTCACTCTTCAGATCCAGGTGCTACTTGGGAGCATATCAGTTATGTCAGGTATTAATGCAAAAACTAAAATACATACATTTTCAGTTTTAACAGGACTGCACTTTGATGCAACAGACCTCTATCAGGTCACCCCCCAAAGACTTAGTGCCACTGAGAATTTTGGATCCATGAGGAATCATAGAACAGATCTCAGCTGACTCTTCAACCTAGAACCAAAAATTTAGGGGAATGCATTTGATTAAAACATTTACCAAATAGCTACATTGTCCTACCTAAAGGTACAGTGTGACCTTTCCAATTTTTAAGTAGGTCACCATACCATTTTATAGAGCATTGCCTGATGTAGCAGACATTGTCTGCCTCAGTTTCTCCATAGTCTAGACAGAGATAATGCTTATGACAACTGTAAAGTTCTCTGGAAACTGCTGATGTGAAAGCTTATGTGTAAGTAAAGTGCTACTCATGTACAACTACTTCTCCTTTTTCCTCTCTGGAGGTAAGAGTGCCTCAAAAATTAAGCAAAATAAAAGTTTTATATTCATAAAACAATAAGTCTGTAGTAGAAGGATAAATGCTTGGAGCTGATCAGTTCTGCCCTCACCAGCAGAGCTGATAATAATCAGTCACTTATGTGCTATTTCACAGCTGATACCTCCTCCAAAAAAAATTAATTGCAAAAGTTTCACAGATGTCTGCAGCAGTTGACCAGAGCTCTTGGGTTATTGCTTGTCAGACTATTAATGGGTTTGGCTAACCATGACAGTCATTACTTTCCCCCTCCTGTGAGCTACTTTCTGTGTAATTTATGCATAGGTTTTGCCAAGATTTGACAACTTTCAGGATATTAACATAAAATTAGACTGCAGAGCTGAACAATGGGTGGCATTAAAATTAGCAGCAGTGGAAACCAATCAAAGAGAATTGGTTTCTCTCCTGCTTTGCTTTTAAGTTAATTTTTTTATTTATTTTATCTTATTTCATTATCATTTTAGAAGGAAGGGTAAAAGAATAACTACTAAAAACAGAGGGGTTTTTCTAGGTACCTTAGGAACCTTCAGAAAGTTGGAGAAATTTCAATTAGACAAAATGCCTGGCAGCATCTTAAACAACAGCTATCCTTAAATCAATCACAGAGGAAGAAAAGTTAGAAGTGGGGTTTTTTTGAAAAAGGGGCTTTAAACAGAGCAGATTCTGCTCCACACAGATTGTTTAGTGAATGCCATTACAGAATGCGATGTGTGTGCTAATAAGTAAGGACATCTGGTAACCAGCTTTTTTCTGATTCATTAACTGACTCTGCTTCTGTGGCCACAGGGCTTGATAGAGAAGGCTGCAAGACTTTTGCGCACAGTAAATAGGACTTCGATGCATGCTTTGTTTCTTTGACCCAACCATATCCTTTAAATTTTCTCTTATGCTTCCATTACAAATATTTCATTTTGAAATCTTGGATGAAACACTTAAAAGCTTGGGAAAATACATCCTCCTATTCAATTGTACGTAACAAAAAGTCAGACTTAAATTCCTTGATTGATCTACGATAATTCACCCCATCAACACAAATCAGTAAGTCATGTTCCCTACTTGTTAGCACTTACCACGGCTGTGTTTAAATACTACGTTATTCTTCTGTTACTCAGTGTTTATATTCTTTCAAATATGAGTCATAACAATGGATGGAATATTTCTGAAAAAAAATGTTGAAATTATTCCTTTTTAGGAAAACTGCAATTTCTGCCAACCTGGTAAGGTTGTTGGTTTTTTTGAACCCTCCATGAGATTAATGAGCTTGGACAGAGAAAGTAAAATCATCACACTACTCATATCAAGTGCTGTTTTTCTTCATATAATACAAGTGAAATAGCTCCAAATGCTCTAGAGAGAATGATTGAGCAAAAGAAATCTAACTTGATAGTACATGTTGAGGGATGAAATGGACAATGAAGTTTCCATATGTTGTTTTTACGCAGTAATTAGAAACTGTCACACACCGTTTCATTTTTTAGTTTCCTTGGGCTTATTTGCATGTATGAGGCTTTCCTTAGAGCAGAATTGCAAGCATCAAACTGGCACCCAGTTGAAATTCGAGGCAGTGACACGTGGGCTTCTTCCACCTCATGGACAAGAAGCCAGCGGCAGGTACTGTGACGGCCCAGAGCACAGCTCAGCAGCAGCCAGCTGCCGCCTCCCTCACCTCTTTGCCTCTGCCAAAAAGGCTTTTCCAAGTTGAAACAGTGGCCATTCCCATACTATGAGTCTGTACATACTTGGGTATGTGGACTAGCTTTTGTTTCCAACAGAAATAAGGAATTTAATGTATTTACATGCATGTATGTTCAGCAGGAATTTGGCTCCTCGTTCCCTAAGGTTCCTTTGAAAATCCTCACACAGTTTCTCAGGAGCAAGACAGAAAAACAGTGCTCTGGCTCTCAGTTTTTCTCATGAATGCAGAAAAATGCCTACATGATTTTGACAAAATTTTCCAGCTCTTTGGTAGTGATTCCTCCCTGTATTTTGATAAACAACTCATTTGCTTAAAACATCTCAATTTGGCCTTCTGAACTGCACCAGAACAGAAAGACTATCAAAATTATTTGCATTTTATCTTCATTATCCTGATGGCAATGATGACTGAGGATTTGGTCATACTGAACTTTTGTTTCTAAAATAAGAGGGATATATGCACACTTTTAAATCAGCTAAGAAACTAAGTCAGTGTGTGCGTCTTGTGTAAGTGGGCTAATGTTTTCTGTCTGTTTTCCAAGTCTTTGTAAAATACCAGAAAGCTGGATGCATATCTCTCTTGTCCATGCAAGACAGATTAGCTCTCTGGATTGCTTAAATGATCTATAACCCCAACAAGCAGGACTGTGAAAAACATCAAAGGACATTGATTATGTTCATGGTTACATGTGAGAGGCAGAATTCAAAGATCTACTATTAAAGTACTGTTTTTTAAACACTGAACCAGATCCTCGATGTTACTGATGTTCTTTTTTTCATTCCTGACTAAGGCAAAATTGTGCTTGTTTGGAAAAAAGTCTGAGTAAACTTTTATAGCAATCAGCAATTTTTTATACTGTAATAGCACCGAAATGCTCACCTTTGCCAGCTACTCTGCAGCTTCCCAGAGATCCTCATCTTCACACTCAATCTCTAATATATATCTAATTCATCCATAAAAATGCACCTTTGAGGAGAACAGGTCATTCTTACTCATAATCACTTAAAACTATGTAATATAGATCTTTACCTTTATGTGTGTTTTACTGAATAAATTTATTTATACTGTACTCAAACTAGAACTAAAACATTTTTTGAAACGTGAAGGCGAATGCTCAAAAAGCTAGGCTGCTGTTTATACCAGAAAAAAAATCACTATCATTCTATGCAGAAACTTTCAAAGGCAGTTACAGTATCTGGCTTTATTTTTGCAACCAGAACGATAATGAAAAAAATAAGAAAAGAAAATGCTTAAATGGAAGATGATGTAAAGCTGCTTTGAGAGGTAGCAGAGATATTGGTCAACACAGTGGAAGGCATGTCATTGGTTATAGCACAGCTGCTGGAGGTGACTGTGTTGGTATCTGTAGCATGTTGATGTGTGAAGTGCAAAAATGAATCTTATTCCTCAGGAGAGTCCTGCATATGTCACGTATATTGTCTCATTAAGCCAATCCATTTATCAACCCACTGAATGCCAATTAAATTGCACAGGATGGTGCAGGTATATGGTGGGCTGATGGTGCCAAACTTTATTACAGCTGAGCTTTTCTGGCTCAGTACATTCCTGCATAGCAAAATGGCAGACATATCAAAGCCAAATTAAATGTTCTTGAAATAATGCCTTTAAAGAGGAAGAAATGCCCCAGCCTGGCACAAAAGACTATGAAATGTAATATCACTTCTTAGTGTACTTTTAGTTCCAATGAAGATGTCACGGCTCAGATCCAGCCAGTGCCAAATGTCTTCACAGCGTGCAAATTAGATCAGTGTAATTTCATCAGGATGATGATCAGACTCTGTTGCAGTTCTATGGCTGCATACACAACTTCTGCTGACTGCTGCAGTCAGACTGGCACAGCTGAGCTAATGCTGCCATCCTCAGAAAGAGACAGAAGTTGATTTTATAGCATTCTCCTGATGCCAGAGTCCAAAGGATATTCCTAAATCCTGGAAAAATGTGGAATTGTTTTTTATTCTGAAGTTTCAACTAAAAAACTCCCCTTTCTATCTCCAAACCCAGACCCATTCTTATCTCCAACCACAGTAACGTGAGTGCTTTTATTCAACATATTCTTGTTAACATTATCAGACTATGAGGTTTTTTGACTGAAAGTATTTCAACTGCTAAAACACAAGCAACAATAACCTAGCTAGGAATCTATTCTGCCCCTTTGCTTCAAGGCAATGGCTGGAGATCTACTTCCTTAACTACTTTGATCTGAAGCTTATCATGTGAACACAAACTTATCCTCTTTGGCAGTATTCATTAAGGGTTCTAACAGATGTACTTTATTGGATTTAGTATCAGTCACTTAAACACTGTTTTTCTGACTGTCCACCTGACTCCTTTGCTGGAGGTTGTAGCCTGCATGACAGGGGTGGGAGAAATGAACATTTCCCAGCTCCTTCAGTTCACAATTCACCATTCACCATATTATCTGGACTCAGTAATGCTTAACCCAGCATATCTGATCTGCCAAGTCTTTGGATATGAAACCCTCTCCTAGAATGGCTGGTGCATGAGCACACATTTTGTTCTGCTGACATGGTGTGGGGCTGGTCCCCCTCAGTGCTGGGGAAGGACAGACAGATGGGAAAAGTAATGGCTTAAAAAGGCTCAGCCTGCCTGCTGCCTTTTTGTATGCCAGGTCTCCAGGTATGCAACATGAGCCTGGCTCTTCTCATAAATACCTTTGTTGTACAGCAAGATAAAATCTACTCAGTCAATGATTTGCTGATAAATGCTCTCAGAAGCAGAAACATGGTATTTGGTGCTAGATAACAGTCCTAGTCCAAGGCACACCTTAAATACATCGAAGGTTTGGGTTTGCTCTAGCTTTTTGCATGGAATATTTTATACATTAAATTGTTAGATTTGGTGATTTTTCTTCTCCCTAAAGCATTTGGTAAAGAGCAATTACTTATACATATAACAGCTAAAATCCCCAAACACTATGGCACACAGCCATCTGAGGCAAGTTGCCAAGTCTGTGGCTTCAATTAACCTTCATATATCCCCCCAAACTTGGAACACTATCAGAAGGCTATTATGTTCAAGCCTTACTCATGTGGTGAGCACTTAGACAGTGAAGTTGAAATCAATAGCAGTGGTGGATACATGATTGCTCATGTATTCAGGTTTGCACCAGCAGCCTTGTCTTTGTAACAATCTCATCCAGACTGAAGGAGGGAGATGCAGAAACTTGCAAACACGCACCTATTTCAGGATCTTGACGCAGAGATCAAATCCCTTGTCCATCATACAGCATCTGTCCATCACTGACTGATTTGGGCTCAGGTAGTAGCTATTGAAGGTGGGCTGAAGTTAAAGGGAAGTGAGCACAGCAAGATTTGGATATCCCTTTAGTCTGTGAAGTAGTCACTGATTTCAGTAACAGCTCTGTGTTCATCAGACGTGCTGTGCAAATGGGTTGCCCTCTCTGGAGACTGAAACAGAGATCCCAGCATCCCAGATGTTCCTATGCAGTTTACTTACCCTCCTCCCCTGTGTGCACTTAGTTTTCAAGATGGATGGAGATGGAGCAGAAATGGGAAATGAAATAAAAAGTCACTTTTGGCTCTAAAATGAAAATGTTACTTATGCTCACATAGAAAATGTAAAGCTCCAATAAAAGCAGATAAACACAGTTTTTATGCGGGGGCAGACAAAGGGCTTGATGCCCAGCTGGTACAAACTGGCATAGCTTCACACTGAAGTTGATTAAGCACAGTGCAGCTTGTGCCAGCTGAAGATCTGGCTTACAGTTACTGTTCAGTATCCCTATTGTGTGGGTGAAATCCTATCTGTCTAGGACAGAATATGGCATCCAGGGATGGATATCTCACAGACAAAGGCTGCAAGATCCTCAAAAGATTCAGCCTGAAAACTTACACAATTTTTAGACCTCATGAATGCCTCTACAAATTACGAGAAATTGGGAAAAAGTACTATTACACAGAGCCTGAAGTCTGGAGGGGGGACCCAACTTCTATAAATAGAAGAGATGAAAATCATATTTAATAGAGGTACACAATTTTATATTTAGTAAGAAATATTTAAGCTCTGGCACTTCTACTCAAATATTTTACATTTGTGGTCTACAGGTTCTGCAGTCTGAAGCAAATTAGATCTTTCTGCTGAGAAAGGAAGCCATTCACCCAGCCTTTATGTTTGTGCACCTAGCCTTGGGAGGGGGTAGCACCCCAGGCCATTCCTGGGGCATGCCAGGACCCAGATGCCAAGCTTGGGAAGGCTCTAGCAGCAACATCTGGCTTCATGGTGAGGTCTAAAGGCAGTTGTGCTAACAGATCTGGAATAGCCTCTGGGTCTGGGCTTGCTCATGCTCTCCTAGGACACATTTTCCTTCTGCTTACCTTTGTTTTGTCAAATGTGGGGAGGGGGGTTCACTTATTACACACTACAGTAACATGAAAAGCCTTTCTATCTGATCAGCAAGGATGTTTCCTATACAGTACCTTTTATTCTCCCCAAAATCCTTGTCTCAATAACTGCAGCCTATATGATGTCATGCCATTTGATTTTTGCCTCCGTTTTTTTACCATGAAATACTTTGTAAGATCAAATTTCTGAGTGGAAACTTGTAACATGAACTTGTAATCTCATTTTTAAACAAAAGCGTAGTTTGAATATTCAGTTATCTAAAGCTGAAAAAAGTCAGGGTTACTAGTATCTTTTGATTACACTTATATTTTTGTACATGTTAAAGGTAGAATTAAACAGGACTGGTTGCATGTGCACTAGAATTTGCTCAGGTTGCTTCTGGTAATACAAAAATACCAAAAAAAGGACATGAGCTATGAAAGTTGCTACTACATTCAAGAAGTAAACCCTTTCATATTAAGCTTATGTATTTAAGGCTCTGCTGTGCATAATATATGCAATGCAAAACATATGAAAAGACATATTCTTGCATCATCAATACAGAATGAAAAATTTAAGGACTTTGGAATTGATGGTAAACATTTTTCCTGTAAATGCTTAACATGTGCACACGTGACCTATGGGAAAATTATTCTAAGGACATGAATTCTGTTGCATTAACCCTTGAACACTTCCAAAAATTGAGAGTTTACTTTATATCCTTTATTTTACATCAGAAATGTAATAAAGATGGAAAAAACTATTTTACAATAATATCAATTTGGCTTAAATGGATCATGCCTTAGTAAATCACTAAGTGAGATAAATAATATCTTGCAAATAGGGCACTAGCCTTTGGCCCTGAGCTACTGAGAAATATGTCATCACACATCTAACATTCACAAACATTTAATAAATTAATGTTCACAGCTTACAATTTTTTCCATGGGCAGAGTAAAGAAAGAAATATTAAGGCTTGGACTCTGCTGATTGTAACGATCTGTGTACTGCTAAAGGTGTTCAACAAATTTTAGTACAAGCTGAAATTTGTTTTCAGAATTTTCTACATAATATCTATTTGCTATAATCTAGCAAATAAGAAATACATGGTACAAAATAATGCTACAAATATTACAGATGTCTAAAGGCAAAGAAATTATTTTTTTACTCTAGTCTTGTGGGGATGAAATAACTGTGACAGTTATAATTCTGTGGAGATCTTATTCTTCATGGATGAAAAAAAATAAAATCAAGAAAGACTAAATCCAGAAAACACAATCCAAGGGAATTAAAAAGGACATGTGGATTAATATGGAGAAAAATTAATTGGAGCATTAAATGTTAAAGAAAGCATGAAATGTATAAACAAGAGATCTCTAACTTAGCACGTTGCTTCGGGATTTTTGTGTGGCTCTGCTTAGCTACAGGCTGGTTGATGGGTTTAGGCTTGGTTTCTCTTGAGTTTGAGTTAAGCTTAGGGCACATTTAAGTACCTATGTTAGGGCTACCTCACATGTGAATTGTCAGAGAGTTGAGAGTACATTTGAAAGTGTGGAGCTGGGGATAGTGATAGTGCAGTGGTAGCCATTGACATGATAGTGTACTGCATTTGAAACTGTCTTATGGAAACTGAGTTGACCATGACAACCTCACTTATGCAGACTTGTAAATGAAATAATTAATAATCATAAGTGGGGTTATCACTAAAACTAACTCTGAAAAGAGTGCAAAAGGGTTGCTGATAGCCTGTAAACCACATTTACACACAAAAATTGGAATTTGGGGAAGGTATTTATGAATAATCCAGTTAGTACAGAGCCTCAACTACTGTTCCCTTGCATCAAAAGGAGGAATGTAGTCTGCTGTTCACAATCTCCAAGTACATCACATACTAAGCTTTTCTGGTTTTCTGCGTCTGTGGGTGGGTAGATGACTGAGAGAAGCCATTCCTTCTAAATGAATTCAAAATGACTGAAGCTAACTTCATAGGGAAATGAACTGTGGAAAAGAATTTTGGCAGCAAAAATACAGTAAATTATGTCTGACAGATTTTTCTTTAATGTCCAAGAACAGCTCAACTATAATAGGTCTAGTGATTAGCTATGATTAAGAGGTGATGTATTAATTTTTTTAGCATATAGGAAAAATACATTTACTTAATGCTAAGGAGTTTATAATCGACTGTTACAGCCTTGCCTGTCCTATGATACACGAAAAGCATCAAAATAACTCCAAAAGAGGAAGAATAATGATCAAAGCTTTGCCCTGAAGGAGATTTCACACCATTTTCCCTCGACAATGGAAAGCTTACCCTGCTAACATAACTTGCCTTTCTTCCAGGAAAAACAATGAAAGCCATTAGTCTCATGTCCCTCTGTGACATATTGAAGACACAGGACACTATCCCCAGAAGGCATGGGGGGCGAGCCCTACAGAGACAAGAAGAGGCAGCCACATGCACTTATGGATAGCTCAGAGTGGTTAAATCTGCTTCTTGTCACCAGTGGCAATATCTAGGCAATATTAGACAAGAGCTTTATGAAATAAAATCACTTCACTCTCTATTCTTCATATTGCTTTTCTTAAATAATATGCTCCAGTGGCAGGAATTTGTCCACATCTCCTCACAAAGTCATGCCTAGTTGTTGGCTTTGCCACCAGCCCTGACAAAGCAGGTAGCAATGTTTTCTTTATAGCAAATCAAGGATCAAATACATATACATTATCTGGTCCATAGCTTCTCTTCTCCTTCTCAGAGAGGATATACCTAGCCCTACCTAATGAGTGGCAAGAGTAGGTAGGGGATCCAGGATCACCCTTAGAGAGAAACATCTTCCATTCTTGAGAGATCAGTGGACTCTGAACTTCATCATAAGACACACAACAAAGTCCTACTTCAACTTTCAGTATGTCTGGATTGTTGAATTCCACTTTTGACAAACAAGGGTCACATTAATGCATTTTCTAATCCTTGTCTATTTGTATTTATAGTTGTTCTACTCGTCTCACTTCTCTGATATTACTCCAAACAGCAGAACACAATCCATTCTCTTTTTTTAAGTTAAAAGAGTTTCAGTGGATCACAAGACTATTGAAGACATGAGCAAAGCCTGTTCCTGCAAACATGAATCCAACATTTCGGGCTTAGGCACAGCACTGATTTACATGGCTGGGCTGGCAGTGCACCACTGGAGTCTCTGACAGGACTGCTCAGGATGTCACCTGAGAGCACAATCCGGGTGACTTTGGAGGCACTTTCACAGAATCTTTCTTCTTTCCTTGAACATATTTTTCTGAAAGTTACAGGAGTTTTGTATTTTATGATTTCTGTTCTTCCAGAAAATAAAATAATTGAGCTTCTTCAAAAGCAGCAGGCCATAACACTAACAATGTGACTTTTTTTAAAAATTAATGTATGCTACAAATTAACTTAGCTCATTGACTGACACGCAGCTTTGATAACAAACCACTATTTACAGTGTTGCGTCTGCTAACATGAGTGGTCTCATTGGTGTATCCAGGTCTTTATGATTGTTTTGTTACAGGAGTACTCTTGAGACTGACAATATGAAATGTATCATGTCCATCTTTTTTAAATGGACATTTTTCAGTACTCTTCTTTGGTTAATGTGAAGAAGACACATTTACAGTCTTTCTCATTGGGTATAACAAGGGGAATACTCTGTCATAAAATACTAGTCTGGAATGCATTTAGCAGATTTATAGTGATGAATTTGGAAAATGCTTGCTTAGAAACCTAATTTCTAGCATTCTTTTCAATTCAAGCAACTTGGCTGCTCTGCAGAATTTCCTCTTGTTGGTACCAATATTGACTATATAAACTACAGGGAACTTGGAGCAAATACTTGGATGTGCAAAAATGAGCTTTCACAAAGGCCATATAAAGCAAGCGATTGTCACTTTATTATTGTAAATAACAATATCAGATCTGATATTATTAAGTATGTTAGATCCAGGGGAGCTTTACTTAAAAATTCTTTGTGAAGGGACAAGAACTTTAGCATGGCTCTGCCTGTCATAACCCTGAGGCTGATTTACACAGGCTCTGTCCCTGACATTATTTATTCTAACTTAGAGGCCAAGAAGATCAGTAGTGAGACAGCAACATCATAACTGTCATGGCTAAGTGACTTTTTCCCTTGGCATTCCAGCCTGGGTAGTTGAGGAAACTTGAAGTGAAATGCTGACTTCATGACTTTCCAACTTCTTTGATCCAGCGCAAGAAGGGAAACAAAGTAGGAACAAGAAAAATAGTGTATCAGACAGTGATCCTCTTAAACAGCGGCAGTCATTTAAGCCCACCCACCCTGGGGTTGGCCTGCAGGACCAAAAGAAGCTGAACATACTGGGAGAGTTTAGAAAAGGACTCAAGCTTAAGTTTAAAATATGTGATTGATACCTGAAATTGTTGTTGACTCATGCAAATCAAAACTATTCCATGGTTCTGACACTGCTGGAAACTAAAGCTTGCCTTTGTTGGGAATTACCTAAATTAACCTTGTTTTTTTTCTTTAAATACTTTTATATCATTTATGGAGAATTGGATTTCATGTGTTACTCCAAAGTTTGAGGACAATATGTAAGGTTTGAGGACAACACCACTCTAATTCTCTCTGGGGTTAACAGGAGTCTGCACAGTTAAATATCACTCATTGCTTTGACGGTATACAATGCCCTTAATTCTTTACACACAGATCAGATGTTGGCACTGGAAAACATCTGTTTCTGCTCATGTATTATAGAAAAAAAACCCCAGAGATTAAAAATTGGTAGCAGAGTTGCAAAATTCTGGCTCAGAACTTAGGCAATCAAAATGTTAGCAGTCCCTTCTTTCCTGTGTTGCCTGGGCTTTATATTTCTTAATATTTTAATACTGGTCTATTATTAAATTCTCTTTTTAAATTAAGCAGCAACAGATGCTCTTGTTAATACTGAACAAATATATTTTGCAGTTGAACTATTTGACACTTTGAACAGGAAAATAGGATATTTGAAAGTCCATTTAAAGTTCAATTTATGAGTGTCAGCTTATTTCAGTCTGTCATGGGACATTAAGAAAACAGCAGCAGGAGGAACAGAACCACATCACTTGGTGGCATAAAATCATCCATTTGTCTCCTAAACAAAATGGCTATGTAAAATGCACAGTGATTTCTGTTCTAAGACTTCTGTTCCACGACACGCACACACTTTGTACAGACACACAACAGCCAAGGCCTTGCCCCACAATGCAAGGGAGCACAATGTTTACTCCCACACACCATACATCCACATCCCCCCAAACTTCCAGGTGTAGTACTCCAACCTCTGGCTCACACTTCTACCCTACTGGGGTAGGACCTGAGGAGGTGTGTCACTGGTGAACTAGTTTTCCATGATTTATTGATTTCTAAGTTGGATGGTCAGGAAAAGCCACCAACAACCTTATTAAACCATTTGACTCCCTATCATGGTCATTAAAGGGGACAGGCAGGAATTTGTGGAATGAGGACCTAAGGATGAAGTGACCCCATTGAGTGGGCCTTTGACAGTCTCAGCAGGTCACGCAGCCATGGGGCTTCCAACCCTCCCACTCTGAAAGGCAGCAGCTCTGCGGTGACCGAAGACCCCAGGATATGGGAGATGAGCCCCTCCCAAGGCCAACATCCCTGTCTTTGGGGCAGTCCTGGCTCCACAGTGGCTCTGCCTCATCACAAGGCAGGGATTCACAAGTCCAAGGAACCACATCTTTCTTTTTTATTTCTCCAGTGAAAATAATAATGAACATTAAAATTTTCAATCAGTTTGAATGAACTAAAACTGCATGTCTCAACAGAAGAGTTCCAATGGAAAATTTCTGCCCAGATACAGTAATTTCTGCTTATGACTGAGATAGGTTTTCTTTCTAGCTTTTCCAAGTGACACATTCTTTTCAACATGTATGTCACGGGTATTGATTTACTAAATTAAAGTTTTTTCAACAGCAGTCTAGTTTCTCTTGAATTCAATGAGAAAAACTCCAGGGTCTTGCCTCCACCATTTCTGTGGGTTGTTTAAACACCTTAAAATCACATTATTACATACTATATGTTCAAATTAACACAAATATTGGTAATTTAATTTAATACAGTGGCTATGCAGTTTGTAGATTTTTCTAAATACTTAAAAAGTAACTTTATAAAAATGTTCATGCTCTTTGTTCTCATCAATATTTCCTTGTAGCAAAACTGTTCATTAACACAGTAAAACAATTTTACATCAAGCAAGAAATTAAATATTTTATTAAAGGTTTTCTTCTGTGAGTAAGCCAGATATTACTGACTAGATTAAAATTCATCTGCAGATGACATACCCTCCTGTGTTTCTCCTTTATTACTTTTTTCCAACTTACTTTACTGTATTGGCCTTATGGTAAGAAAAAACTGCTAGAGATAATGAAGGAAATACTGGGTCATCCTCAACATTTTCTGGGTCCTTTTTTTGTTTGCATCTGCTTCCTATTCAGTACTGGAGTCATACTTACAGTGGATGTCTTCTGTATATTTTTCATGTAGGGCAGAACATTATCATATAGATAACCCCAACTGCTGTAATAATGCACATACTTCAAATTATTGCTTATATAACATCTTGTCTTCAGAGAGGAAATGGATCAGTGTAGGTAACTAGGAAAATCTCCAGGATAAATGAGTTGTGTTCTCTTGCTCTACTTCAAAAGCAAAACGGCTTGCATGGTTTTAGATTTACTCCATATATTCATGCCAGCTGATGTCTCCATACGTTTTAGGGGCAGTGGTACTGAAGCCTGTATCTCACACTACTGCCACTCACTCCATTTCTAACTCAGGGGTACGTGACATGCCCAGACCTTTGTGTTACAAAATTTTGTTCCTGTTTTTCAGACCATGTGACTTCATCTTATTTTCTGTTGATAGCAACCATAGCTGTATCTAACAACAATTCTGGCACAACCTCTGAAACCACCAGGAAAAAATATTATATACCAGAGACCCTGAACATCTTCCTCTGCTCCATTTTCTCACACATTTCATTGTATCCTTCAGAATTCAGCCCATTTTTACCACTTATACACACACAATAGTCTCTCTGTTCTTCACTGACTTCATATGTAACTTTCATTTATAAGCACTTCCTCTACTGAGTAGTATCTAAAGGATTTTAAGCCTCCTTTTTCCTATAGTAAGCAAGAAATAAATTTGGTACTGGTTAAGAAAAATCCTCAGCATTTTTATGTTAAGTACTTTTATGTCATGTTATTGGTCTTATCCAAGACCAGTAAACAGAGTATTGGCTACATTTTCTTTTATTTCTCTGTGATAAAAGAATAATCCTTCAGATATGCTTGGGAAAACTTTCCAAAATGTTATGTTTGCATGCTCTAAAAAAGTTTTCTTAGCACACACATTACACTGGAGACATAGACAAGAGTATGTTAAATTAACAACACAAGATTTTCAAAAGCACTCAAGGGATATTAGGCTACATCTCTAAAAAGCTCACAGAAGCTACAGATGTGTTGAAAAAAAGTTAGAAAATCTCACTTTATATATTTATCTGGGAAGTAATTATTCTTATGAGCAAGAATATAACACAGCAGAATTTTTCAAGCCATATGAATTGAAATAAATATTAGTATTTAAACACAATGTTTTTTTCTGAAATGCCCTAACCCTTTTCAAAAGTTTTCCCTTACCTGTTGGGATCCAGCCATCCTTGTAAATGGAGCCCCTTGCAACACCTTTTCCTGTTTGGGTTTTGTTTACATCAAGCTTCCGGTTACCAGAATCTCTATGGAAAAGTCTTGTGCAAAGCATGGCTGTTGAATTGTGAAAGAGCTCTGCAACTGCATTAAACTAAAATGGAAAACAAAAATAAAGGGAAAAAATAAAGAGGAAAGAACTATCTTGAATGTATCTACTTACATGAAATAGATTTTATAACTAAAATACTGTTGTGATTTTAGTAAGGCAACTAAAATTAGATACACAACTGGATTTTGTACATTTTTCCGATACTGGGCTAATTTGAGTTTATGTTTGTGGGACTATCAAACAAAAACTAAAATCTAGTGAAATCGTTTATTCTGTAACAAACCATCCAAATTTATTGTTGTTTCATGTAACTAAAGTCTCTCAGTTACATCCAGGCTCCTTCACAAAATTTTATTCCACTTCCAAGGTGTGTAGGAATGAAAATGTTCAGTCTTTCAAATCCTCAGGCCTTGTGGAAAAGTGGAATGACTTTTCCCTAGATCTTTCCAAGAAGCACTCCTCTGTGCACACAATAGGGCAGCCCAGTTTAGATTCTCTCAGGATGTAATTTAAGGTAAGTCAGAAGACAGTAGGAACAAAAAATCCTAATAGGAAATGAGAAGCATTGGTAAAATTAATCTGAAAAAAGGACATTCCATCCCTTCTACTCTTTTCCCTAGAAAATATCACTAAAGCTGGACATAGAATTCCCTTGATTTTTTTCAATTAAAATTTTCTTAAGAAGATGGAAAATCAAGTTGCACTGTTTGAAAACAGCAAATTCTGTTGGATAAATATTGCTATACTCAAATATGAGTTTTAAGTTTGGGTGCTTCACAACTTCCCCTGTTCTGTACAGGCTGAACTGCTGGTTGGCCTGTACCTCCTTTAATGTCTTTTATATCATTTAGTGTTCTCTCATCATGAAAGATGTTTGCAAGACAGAAGCTTTTGTTCTACCACATCACTGGAAATATAAGCTAGCTAGTATCTATGTTTATTTGAGCATGAGGAGCTAGATGAGGTCAGACCACTCTTTCGAGCAGACTAGAAAGATCTATCTAGATAGGAATAGTTCATTGTAGCTGCTGAGAGTACATTTGTCCTCTCATCACCCTTTGAGATAGTTAAAGTATTGGCAAAGTCATTTTACAAAAGTTCTAGTTAAGGAGAAATTAGCTCCAGAATCTGAAATCCAGCAGTGAGCAAGCTTTATTTTCCATAAGCCCCACAGCAAAATTGTTCTTGTTTTAATCACTTTCAGGAAGACTAAAAGAAGAAAGAATAGTTGGGCATTATATCCTCCAGATGGATCTGGTTTTGCTGAAGTTTAGAAATCAAGCTTAACTCAGTAAGTGCCTAGCTTTGTTTCTGTTGCTTCAAATATACTCTGCATAAATACAGAGGAGAGGAGCATTGTACTGTCCAAACAGAAGATACAAGTTCACCTTCCCTTCTTCCCTGCTGCTTCTGCAGTTTGATGGCACAAAAGCTGAGACTAAGCTTAGATATAGAATTAAGATAAGAAGTCCTTTCATGTTGTCCATATGCATGTTATTTATTGCTGTATCTGATAAAGATCCAAAATGCCTTGCCTTCCTAGTGTTGCTGTATTATGCTATTTGCTATGAGAATGAGAGAATTACAATATATTCCAGCTAGTAGGGAAAAACATAAAATTGCAATGAAGTGAAAAATGTGCATCATAGAACATAATGAAGAGGAAACTCGGTTTGTTTTTTATTTTATGTTGTACTTTCCAATCAAGAACTTCCTAATCTACATTGAAAGTAGATCATGAAACTGAGGACTGTTATAGTACAGATAACTGGCTTGACAAAAATACCACTGACTAACAGAAGTGGGCCTTTTCCTTTAGGAGGAATTTTCCCAAATTCATTTAGCTTAAAAATTTATCTGTATAAAATTTACACTCGGGTATAAAAATCAGTAAATGCCCACCATATTCTATCCTGATAACTTAGATGCAACAGTGTACAGCATCTCTCCTTCACAAGAAGATAGGACAAATACCATGTCTATGGGATTGCAGGTGACACTTCCAGTGTTGGAAGCTGTGCCCCTCTGAAGAAAACCCGATTCTGCCTGAATATCAGAGCATGCTTAACCTTGGCAAGTCATCCAGGAACAGGGTCCACAAAAGCAGCAGATAAGTAGCCCCACCACCCACTATTTCTCTGACAAAAGATGATAAAAACGACTAAGCAAAGGTTTGTCATGCAACCAATTTATAAGCCAAGAATGGCTGAAGAAGAGCTGCACTGCGATTCAAAAGATGGAAGGACAGACTTGTGTAAAATGGAAAAATAGACAAACAACATTACTAATTATGTTGTATTCAGTACCCATAGTAATTAAACAATGCTAGCAAATAATTTATGCTATCGCACACCTCTCAGATTCCATGATTTTCATTCTAAATTCCTGAAATCTCAAGAAGATTCTACTTAAAGGATGTCAGATCATTTGGAGTGCTCTCCAGAGTACCCTGCTCATGAAAACAAAAACTTTCAGGAGATGAAAATTGGAACCATGTGAAATGGACAAGAAAAGCAAACATGAAGATATACATCTGGCATTTTTGGATTAATGCTGTCATCAAAGAGTGTTTTATTGTACACACAGCTACAGTTGCTCATGTTTTAAGGAGCACATTCTTAACTTGCTATCTATGACTCATTTGCAATGCAGAAATCAACTGCTGAAAACAAGAAATGAAATCATGTCATCTTTTCCCCAAGAAGCCTTGTAGCAAAATTGGATGAACCATTCAAAATTAACACTGTTTACTACATGTCATTTTTCCTGTTAGAACTGAACCACAAACCAATAATGATCTTACAAAATTTGCTTGTTACTCATCACTGTTCATTGACACTTGTCCAAATAAATTACTGCTTATGGATTACCTGAAATGTAAGGCTATTATTTGCACATAATTATATGTGATAGGTCACTCAAATCACGTATTATTCAGCTATTAATTAGTTGAACTCTGTTTTATAAAAGTGAGCATACCAGAAAATCATTTACCTTCAGAATCTCTAAGTCGTTAGACAGAGACATAATTCCTAGGTATGGGGTTGGGGTTTTTATTATTATTATTATTTTATTTATAAAACTTTTTATTGTGTGTTGCAAGGGAAATCTGACTGGTAATACATGGAGAACTCAGATTTCAAAGCTCATTCTGGTTTGAGTAAGCTGCCTAACAAAATTTTCATTCCTTTTTCCTTGACATGCAAGTCTGAAGCAATAGGAGAGACGTGCTTGATGCTGTCCCATTTGCTGCCCACAGAGCCTGGTCTCACTTTGATTACTTATATGTGCCTGTTGGCCTTACTATATCTTTCCTCAATGGCACACCACTTCAGACACCTGTTTCATGCTTGGCTTGAAACTATCAGCCTTTGTATTATCTTGAAGGGTTATACCTAATGCTGTTCTTAATTTGCTCATTTTCCATTTCATTACATGTCCTGAACAAAACAACAATATGTAGTGGTTACCACTCCAATGGGTGTAGCCCAGTAGTGGTTACTATATTAGTGGTTACTAGTTCCAAAAGCTGTAGCCCAGAGTCCTGTTGGAACCCTGGGAAATCCAAAAAGCACCCATACTCCTCTCTTCCTGCTAATGAAAGCTTGGACAGAAGAAAGAAGAAACCTAGACAAATGTTAGCTTTATGATTCTCTAAAACACAATAAGATCCAAAAACATAGGTATACTGACAAATGGCTGAAGATTTTTCAGTACCTATTTATTTTCTCTTTTCAGCACCTAACTATTTCTTTTTTTCAGCAATCATCCTGAGGATGTGTTTTAATTTCATATCTACTGGATGGATCAGAAAGGGTACACATAATTTGTACTTGGAGTTCCTTACAGTCATGGGACATTATAATTATTTTAAAACTACTATAAGAAGTCTGTTTCATCAGGTGTTTCATCCTGCTCTCTCTGGCTTTCTGTTCAGGCGAAACATTCACTTCAGTCAATGTTACTTCTGTGGAATAACTGAAAGTATGAGCCCAACACTTCTTTCCACTATGTTACAAGGGTGTATCTACATACCAGACATAAATGAAACACAGTTTTCTTTCTTTTCAATATGAAGAAAACAGAAGCAATTTTTAAAGTTCCTTATCATAAAATTGTGCAGCCCAAATACTTGTAATATTTTAAGTAAATATGCCATTTACATCTTCTATATGCAAGGTTGATTTGATATTTCAAGTCTTACTAACGATTTAAGTTAAAACTACTCTGACATAAAGGTTTAATTTATTTCTTTAAATGAATATTTTAAGTAAATATTTTCATTAGTATTCTTTATCTATAATATTTTTTTTGTTAAAGAAAAGATTCAGTGGCTACATGCTGTGAGCATTTGCTCTGAATTTTCAAATGCTGTATGATTGTTACATTTGTATGGGATAGTGGTTATAGTATAAGACATTACTGAAATACAATTATTTTTAGACTTCAGGGAGTTGTACATTGTTCCTGACTGCATCTGTTAAGATCCTGTACCAACTGAGCCAGATGCTGCATGGTATGCAAACACTCTGAGTGGCAGAGATCATATGTGCAAAGAATACAAAAATACACTCTAAAAAGTAACTGTGATTATGATCAACGTGACAGAGGGGGGTGAGATTGAATTCTGTCCACCTAAATTGCATAATCCACACAAGTTTATGGGAAAACTTCAGCTGTCACTGAAACTGGTCCTACTTGTGGCAAAACTGATCTCAAGTATTTAATGTCAGCAACCACTGTTCAGCAGACGCATTTGGAGGAAGGCTAAAAATACATACCTACTGCTCAAGGAGTGATTGGAAATAATTAACCATACTAGATTCTCAGTAGGTGTAAATCAGTCTAACTCCACTGACCTCTCATCCCCAATCATCCTTTAGGCATATACTATTTAGCTTTGAGACATGGAATAAAAGTCTGCAGTCTTCCTAACTTCCTAACATTGCTGCATCTTGCAGTTTTTAATATATGATCTGCATGATTTGCTATGGTGCATTTCTATGCGTGTCATGGTTCATTATAAGCTCTGGCGGCTGTTACAGGCTAAGATGGCGGTTACTTACTCATACACACACATCTATTGAAGTCAGACCCTGTGCTCAACTGATTAGATCCAGAGCTGCAATTTTTATCCAAATACCAGAACTATGCATGACACTTCCTTTGTGCTTATGATTCTGCGCTTCAGATATCCCCAGACTTAAACAGGCCTTTCCCCACTTGCAAGTATTACAGTGCTTGCTGCAATCTCCCTTTACAGCAACAGCTCTTGTTCAAATACACTTTGCCATGTTTAAAAAATTTTAAAAGGTGCACAGGCACCAGTTTAAACCCTTTTAAAGGATAGTTATTTTCCCTTTCCTGGGTGCATGTGTGTGTATACATATGTATCTATAGCTACATCTTTATCTACATTCTCCACCATTCTGTATTTCAAGTGGGAGCCCTCAGGGATCAATATTGAGCACTTTGCTCTTCAATATCTTCATAAATTATCTGGATGATGGGATCAAGTGTAGTTTGATGACATTTGCTGATGATACCAAACAGAGTAGGAAAGTAGACAATCTGGAAGGGAGAGTCACCCTACAGGACCTGAATAGGCTAGAAAAGTGGGCTAACAAGAACCTTACAAAGTTGAACAAGGACAAGTGTAAGGTCTTCCATGTGGGAAAACATAATCCAGGAGTCTAGCACAGGCTGGGATCTACCTCTCTGGAGAGCAGCTCTGTGAAAGGGACCTGCAGGTCCTGGTGGACCAGCAGCTCAGTGTGAGTTAACAGAGCTGCTGCTGCCGTGGCAGGGAAAGCAGCAGGATGCTGGGTAGCATCAACAAGGGCATCAGCAGCAGAGGGACAGAAGTCATTATGCCACATTATTCCAGCATTATCTTTCACCTAGAAGCTGCTACTTCCAGGCCACTCTTGAAATACTGTGGCCAGTTTTGGTCCCAAAGATACAAAAAGATGTGGACAGGCTGAAAAAGGTCCAGAGAATGGCAGCAGAGATGATTCAGTGACTGGGAAACTGTCATATGGGGTTGAAAAGGTTTGTTCAGCCTTGGAAAAAGAAGGCTTAGGGGAGACCTTATCACCATGTTACCGTATTTAAAGAATGGCTACAAAGTAGATGGAGACTCCTCTTTTACAAAGACTCATAAGGAAAACACAAGTGGTAATGGCTACAAGTTATTCCTGGACAGATTCCAATTGGACATAAGAGAAAAAACTTTCACAAAGAGAATAATCAGCCATGGGAATAATCTCGCCAGGGAAGTGATGGATTCCCCAACACTGGATACTTTTAAGATTCAGCTGCACAGGATGCTGAGCCATCTTGTCTAGACTGTGATTTTGCCAAGGAAGGTTGGACCAGATAATCCTTGGGGTCCCTTGCAACTTGGTATTCTATGATTCTGTGATTTTATGACTTATTGCAGTAATAGACCCCAGACAATTCATAATTGTAACTGAAGTGTTTTTGTTTCCAGATTACTTGGGGTTTTTTCACTGAAATTTTAATGCTGATACTTCTTTTTGCTTTATCTTTTGTATAAATTAATATGCAAATTAAGGTAAAGCAACATCACTTGTGAATAATTACCTATTGGTTATACTAAACAGCTAGCAGACATGAATGATGATTAATAGAAAAAAATGGAATAAAACAAACTTCAGGGAACACTAATATTTGCACTGAAATTTCCTTCAGTGAACTTGTTCCTTTAAATGTGAAGACATTTTAAAAGCTGCAATTCTTTTCCCTAGCGAAAACCAGGCCCCTACTACCATTAACTTTGGGGATTGTTCTACTTTTCTATGAAGAATAAGCCTGAAGTCCAACAGTCATTGGAGTTGCCAAATGATTTCAGAAGGAGGACTGCATTTCTCTTTCTATGGAAAAGAGCAATTCTTTAAAAAATATTTAACTTTTTATGGGTGTATGGGCCATGAACACTGGATGCAACTATCTGTTTTGGAGCAGAATTGTACTACTGTACTGACAGATGTGGCTTCCTTAATTTCAAAACACTAGACTCTCTGGCAACAGAGTTATTTGATTTTGCAGTCTTCATAAACTGCATCTAATAACAAGAGCTAAGCCATGAAAAATGAAGAACCAGCCAACACAATGTGAATATTCAAAAACCTTATGAAAACAGAGTTTACACAATTCTAATTGAGTTTTAAAGATTTACTGTCAATATATGAATCAGTGGGGCACAAGGAAGGTGTGTTTAGTGACTTGTTCCTCACAGTAACTGCAATACATTTATAGCAGAAATAAGGTTTGTTCAGAAAAAGATGCATAATATTACACTTCCTTATACTTGCAAAGAAAAAAGTGTAACATCTTTTCACAAAACAGAAGGCTGAGGACACTGATACTGTCTAGTCAAGACATTATAACACACTGTGTCATTTCAAAATAGAAAGATCTTGGAAAAACTCATTTTACTAATCTATTTTTTATACATTTTGCTAAGGATTTATGTAACCGTATTTTAAAAAAATATGACAGGATTTTTGTGAGGTTTTAATTTAATTTTCATGCCAGAATTTTGTAAGGGTTTTAATTTAATTTTCATTATCCAAAAAACCTAAAAAGAAAAGCACATTTATCTGATTCCACCTAATGACTATGTCTCAGTTTTCACAGTCCCAGACAGATTGTGGCCTAATTGAAAACAATG
>VWZD01012335.1:461434-492331 GCA_013396695.1 Sakesphorus luctuosus
GAAAAAGTCCATTAGCTATTAAAGAGTTAAAATTTAGACTGGTCTAATCTTGAATAGTGAACAGTATGGGCAAATCTCTGCTTTATTAAGTGAAATGCCAAACAGCTTTTACGGCCACTGAATGTTACAGGGACATGGTCCATTGCTGAAGATGTTCAGCATATGTTAGCTCTAGATCTGAGTTTGTGTTTCTGTGAAACATATAATTTCATCTTAGCTATATAAAACTACATATTCAACTTTTTTTTTACACCCATCTGTGATGACACTTAAATTCTGGTTTACTTTTCTCTGAACTGCCTTCTGTGAGCTCAGGAAGCAGACGTCTTTTTTTTTTTTTTAGATAAGCAACACTAATTTCTCAAAACAGATATTATGTTTTATTACCCCACAGGCATGCCTATGGTGCAAACTGCTCCTTTATGGTCAGCATGTGTACATGAAATAATCTTGACTGTAAGAATAAAGAGAAAACTGTGGTTCAGATATATCAAGAGAAAGAAGATGGATAAGTTATCTTTGTTCTTTTTTTGTGTAGTAGGTTGACAGCCATATCACTTTTCATATAAAATTTTAAGTGCTATCATCTGATTATTAATGATGTTTAAATATAGGTGTGGAAGTTTTATTAGTAATCTTTTTACTTGCTCTAAAATGATGATTAAAAAAAAATCTGTACTCTGCCTTAAGCAAGAAAATCTTTTGTTCTTAAAGTTATGATGTATTTCATATCTCTAATCATTATGTATTAAATACTGTGGTGTAGATTCTTCACTCACCTTATCTAAAACTCATAAAAACTCAGATCTGTAGGACAAGGTCCTCAATAATTTTGAATTCTGCAACCTTCTGTACAGCCCCAGGAAGGATTTTCATGGGGAACACATGGTAGGGAAGGATTATCAGAAGTGAGACCACAAGGTGTAATACTGAGC
Source organism: Sakesphorus luctuosus (assembly GCA_013396695.1). NCBI lineage: Eukaryota > Metazoa > Chordata > Aves > Passeriformes > Thamnophilidae > Sakesphorus > Sakesphorus luctuosus. The sequence goes on from VWZD01012335.1 coordinate 462,370, forward strand.
TTGCAATTACTGTAAACCCTAGAGAGGTATTTGTACAACCAATATAACCAAGAGCTTACGCCTTTGCTTATACATCATATAAAAAAATTCACATCACTTTAAAGTCTGTAAAAATAAAAAATATGTGGTTTCTTACTATTTAGTTATGAAGAACTAGTTTGACTCTTTGGCAGGTTCTTAAGCCTTCTTTTATCATTACTCTTATGGTAAGCTGAAAAAAAAAAAAAGAAGAAAAGGAAGAAAAAGTTTCAAAAAAGCACCTAATCACAATTTAGGCAAGAGAGTTAAATAGATAATGTATTTATGATATTATATGCATTCATTCATTTGTAACTTGAATATTGACCTGAATACTGATTACACTTCGAATTTTACAGCCCCAGTCCCTTTACAGTAAGAGCAGCATTGTGGAACTGGAAAAGGTCTGAAACTTTGTGGTAGGTTGACCTTGTCTGGCTGCCAAATAGCCACCCAGCCTCCCTCTTACTCCCCCTTCTCAAACAGGATAAAGGGAGAAAGTACGATGAAAAACCTTTTGGGTCACTTACAAGTCACTGGCATCAGGAAAAGATTGATTGAGTTGTGGAAAAACAATTTCATGCCAGTTAAAATAGGTTTGGAGAGAAAATCAAATTAAAACACCACCTTCCCCACTGACACTTTTTGTCCCCACCCAATTTCACTCCTTAGTTCCCAGGTTCCCTAAATCCCCCAGCCAAGCCTAAGAGGTGCAGAGTGGATGGGGAAGGTGTGGTTACTGTGAGTACATGACAGTCCCTTCCTGCTTCTCCCTCCTTCTCACATGTTTCTTCAGCTCCAGTGTTGGTCTTCTCCACAGACTGCAGGTTCCTCTCCTTGGGCCCCAGTTCTTGTCATGAGAAACTGCTCCAGTGTGGCCTTCTCAGGGTCAAAGTTTCTGTCAGGAGAACCTGCTCCCGTGTGGGTCCCATTGTAGCCCACTTGCTGCAATGTGGGCTCGACAAGGTCATGGTTCCTCTCAGTGGAACCAGCTCCAGTATGAGCTGTCCATCACCACAGTTCCTGTCAGGAAAACTCTCTATGAGCTCCAGTATAAGCTCTCCAGGACCAGTTCCTTTCAGGAAAGCCTGCTACAGTGGGGGCTCTCCACAGCCCATAGTTCCTTGGGGCCGTATCCACTGGCTTCAGGATAAGGTGCTCCACGAGCCACAGCCTTAATGGCTTTAATGGCATTTCCTCTCCCAGAGCAGTCTCTGCTCTGCCTCCTGGGGCACCTTCCCTGCTCCTGCCCTGCCCCTGGTACTCGCAGTTCTGCCCTTCACTCCTTTCCCCTCACACCTCACCGCCTGGGCAGTGTTCTGCCCTTTGTCAGGGACTGTCAGGGGTACCCCCAGCATGACTGCCTGGCCCAGCCCTCAGGGAGCTGCCAAGGAAGCTGGCTGGGACCAGCTGGAACTGGCTGGGACCGGCTGGGACTGGCTGGGACCAGCTGGGACCAGCTGGAACTGGCTGGGACCAGCTGGGACTGGCTGGGATAGGCTGGAACTGGCTGGGTCAAGCTGGAACTGGCTGAGACCGGCTGTAACTGGCTGGGTAAAGCTGGGACTGGCTGGGACTGGCTGGAACTGGCTGTGACAGGCTGGAACCGGCTGGGACCGGCTGGAACCAGCAATGTGTGGTGCAGAGTGGCCGCTGGCCTCTCCCACAGGGCCTGCCTCACTGCCCCATACCCAAAACAACCTGTCAGCAATTCCTCACTCCAGGCACAACAGCTTCCTTGCAAGGGGTGATGGATTTGGCCAAGCCTTCCCAGCTTCAGGAAGAGAAGGGGAAGCCGAGCACAGGGAACATATGCAGGGCCTGGCCATCCCCTGAGCTTTTTGGTCTAGTGATGGTAAGTGCTGTATAAACTCACACCTGAGTACAGAACAGATCCTTCTTGTCAGCACAACTAATATCTGCTTTGGTCTACCTCAGTTAAATAACCAAAGCTTGTACTTTTATTTTATCCTCTGATTTATCTTTTATAGCAGATGTGACAGACTAATATTTAACTTAAACTTGCTTTGAGGCCAAGAAATAAATCTAGGCAAAGTTCTTATGGATTCTGTTCCATTCCTGTTACACCAGATCTCATCAGCAGACATGTGGAACCTATGGAAGTACAGAAACTCAAAAAAATCCCAGAAACTCACAATATCAAGAAATTATCAGGATTTTTTCCTATGGAGAGATGAATATGTTGAAATGGAAATTATTACAAGAAAGAGTTGATTTAAAGAAATTTACTAATTTAAAAAAAATTGAAGCTATCATTTTTTATGTTGAAATTCTCTGAACATACATATTTGCTTTTCATGTCAAAGTAACTATATCAAACTGAAATATTTGTTTTAAAAGTGTAAATAATGAAAAAATGTTTCAACTCTGCTGATTCAGACTTCTGCAATGGAAGACACGGAGATGGTACGTGAAAACAGTCTTCATTTGAATTTCAGATGGGAAAGTTTCAAAAGATCAGCAATTCCTTTGAAATGGGAAAGGGGAAGTTATTACCCAACTCCAATCGAAACTAATTATTTAGCTGCATCTGATTTTGCAACTCAAAAATCTTAGACAAAATTTTAAGAAATAAAAAAGGATATGGAATTAATTAATCACACATACATATATAATGATTAATTTCCAGTCTTACCGATCTGTAAATTAAAATGCAGTTCTTAGTTAAGGTGTTCTTAACTATAATGATCTATTTTTTGCATTTCCTTGTCAGGTTGCCATAATCATTGTCTGTATGGCACTATTATATGCTTAAATATTGGGAAGCTCTTTTGGGAAGCCTGTCCTTACTTCAGCAGCACAAGTGTTCAAGGGAGAAAAAACCTCCTTTAAAGTCTTTCTTAAGATGAGATCATGTGAGTGTAATGAAATATGCTGATTAAACTAGAAGCTTGTTCCTCTTCAACTGATTCTCAATGAAATTCAGATTTCTAAAGAGCACATAAGCAAAATTATAAAATTAAGACCCTTGCTAACATTTGCTGCTTTTTGGTGTCTCAGACATCTGTACTTAATTATGCTTGTCAGTGGACAATATGTCCTCTTCATGCAAGCTCACATGTATCTTACAGCAGAAGGAAGGTGAAGTTTCTAGAAGGGGTAAGTCTAAGGGTATATTTGCCTTCTATAATTACTCAGATGACAGCATATGAATAATAGACTTTATGGCCGACTGCCATTGTTGCAGGATGTCTGGAGTGAAGCTTACAGGAAAAACAAGACATAGATATGGCCTGACCAAACCCATAGATTTTCCATGTTTTGGTAAATCACAAAGGTTTAGAAATTTTAAAATTTGAAATACCAGTATTTAAGTATTTAGATAATTTAAAAATAAAACTCAACTCTTTTTAATTGGAAACAGGAACTCATCCACTGATGGTTTTTATTTCTAATTGAGAGTAGATTTGGATTCACTCATCCACAAGCAGCTGTGGGTCACATGACACACAGGAGACCAAGGACAGACACAGATGAAAGCAGGCATATTCATGAGGAGTTTTAAGAACATGTGCTTTCATGCATTTGCAACACAGCTAAAGCAGTCATGTGATCAGTTACTCAACATCAGCCCACACACAGGACTTAATTTAATACAAATGCCTTCCAACTTAGGGAATCAAAAAGAGCGTAGTATAGGTCCCGCAGAAGAAAGCTAATGACAGACATCCAGAATCAGTATGTTCTTCCTACAGTGATTTTCTTTCCCATCTTCTCACCAGCAATGGGATGTATTACAGGTAAACAATGTTGACAGAATGATTAAAGACCCAAACCACTGCTTTTCCCAATCTGAACAGCTCTGGGGAAAGCAAATTTTTGTTTGTTTTGTTTTCCCAGCAACTTTCTCTCATACTCCTCCCAAATGCAAAAACTAACAAATTAAAATCTCAGCAGTAGTCACTACCTTACAATTCCATTTGAAATAGTAAATGTTGAAATAACATACATGATCTTTTATAGAACTGTATGGTTACCTGATCACATGATGTTGTGTTTGCATTTATGGGACCAGTAATTCTGTGTTACTTTAATATAGCTCTTTTTAAGCTGGACCCCTTAGGACTGAGGCAAAAAAGATTTGGACAAAGATCCTTGAGCTCCAACAGGAGACCAATGCTGGGGAAATGTATTTCTGCTTCTGTTTAAGGTAGATGTGTAGGTTTTGACCTTGCAGACTTGCTACTTCTAGAAAGTTAAGTCTGTTGCCTGAGAAAGCTCCTAAAGCTGCAACATCAGTTTAAGCCACTGTACTAATACAACCAATACAACTGGCCAGCCATACATACAAGCTGCAGATCTGATCTAGGTTTAGGGGGTTTTCTGGGATATTTTTAACCCAGATCACATCTCTGATCTGGTTCATTGCTCAGACACTGAACAGTACCAGGGTAACAGAGGCAGCAGTATGATTTAAGAATGAGCAGAAAGAGATGAGGACAGTCAAAGTGCATGCATCTGCTATGAAAAATTCTGCCAAACTCTGGACTAACATGCTTAACAAACTGTCCCAATAAGTCCTCTGAAACTGCCTTAGATGGCAAACCAATGTCAAGCACCAGAGCAAGTCACTGCGATATTTTGCTTCTAGTGTTATTAACTCACAGAGGACTGTGGGAGATATGCTATTCTGAATGCATGGTGGCAAGATGTTTTGGGAACAATTCCTTTTTATTATTTCAGGATAATTTTATATATAAAAACATATATTTGATTTGTAAATACAGGTACTTGACTGCCAGTGTTGGTTTGATCTTTTCTGCAAGTTCACTTAATCCCAAATTCTATTACTTCTACTATTGTCCGTTTGCACTGATTTTGCTCTCTGACTGGCCCTGTACCTTGGGTACTAAAAACATCAGATATTTCTCAAAATACAGATTTATCACTCTCCGGTAGATTTATCTTCCACTCATTTCATTGATGCCTGGTGGATCAGGATCACATTCACTCTAGCAGAGTCTAGAAGACAACAGACACGTTTCCTCCTGACAGGTGAGGTACAATACAGTTTTCAGTTTCATATCATAGCTGATAAGCAGCTATTTATGTACCAATAACTTAATCCCCTAGTTTTATAATCTACCTTATTCTGTCAGCTAGGAACCCTGCCACCTCACCACCTTCTTTAGCAGGGCCCACTAGACTGGACGTTCTACAAAGTCCTTACAACTTGCTGCGGTGTCTTTCTTTTCCTAAACTCTCCCAGTAACACTGATCTCAAGAGGCTGTAATTTGTCTCTGAGTACCATAAGCAGCTTGCACGCATTTATCCCTTGCCTATACAATACTCATTGAAAAGCTACAATGCCAAGTATGAGAAACAAGTCATCTAACTGAGGTTTAGGATGGGCTCCTCAAATGCTTAGAAATACAGCTGCAGAGAGATCCTCAAATGCAGACACATGGTTCCTGCATCACCTTTTTGTAAAGTGATAGAGGTTAAGACTGGTCTTGGAAAAGGACAGACAGAACAAATCTGTCTAGGACATAAACTTGCAAGGGAAAAGGAGTCTGAAAAACTGTTCTCTTGTCTATCATTCAGGGGATAGAGCTTTGTGTTCATTTTTGTGATTATTAAGAAACAAATCCAGTAACTGCAACAGTCTCTTGCAGAAAAGCCTGAAAGTGGTACAAAACTGGCTAAATGGTTGGGGTGGTGGTGCAACCATGTTACAATTTCTCACCAACGAAACCACAATTTAGCCTTTCAGTTTGGAATCATGCTTGTTTTGCTGCTTTGAAAATGAGGGTGAAAACTTCTTGAGTGGTAGAAATGCAGATTCACAGCTGCTGTTGATTGTTTTAACTCCTTTGATGTCGGTAGTTGGAATGAAGATGAATAGCAGCTGAGGAGCTGTTTGACTCCTTTACATGAAACAGTCATTGCTCCGCATCAGTGTCATTCAGGAAACCTTCTGATGGCTCTAGAGATGAGGACTTAAAAAAAGATACACTGCTGACTGACTGTCAGATCTTGCGGTGTGCTGATCTCATTCCAGGAGCTACACATCTGCATGTGCTTAGGATGACAAGATGTCTCATTCCTGCATTGTCTCAGTGCCCTGCTCTCGTAGTTGCTCAGCATTTTGCAGAAGTGTTAAACTTTCCACATTTCTACCAAATGAATGGAAGTGAAAGGGAAATTTTATTCCAAAAAGCTTAAAATGACATGTTCTGAATTTCCATTAGGGGATGGTAGTCTGCCATCTCCCAGTTAATTTCTAATGTGTGTAATATTTGATAGTTGCAATCATACTGGATTTTACTTCAGAAACAATAAGTAATCTTCGTAACTTAACTTTTAATTTTGAAGAAGTACTTCCATCCTTTTCCTCTATTATTATACATAGGTAATCCATTTAAAGGCATTATTATAGCAACAGTGAAGTCCTGCTATTCAAAGGACTTGAGTGGGGCAAGGTTTGTAGGTAGAAGTAACAGACTTGATTTCAGGTTGCACACAATCCAGTATGAGCTAAATCAAGAGTCAATGACTGCTCTGCTGAAAACATGCACAGTAAAGCTCCTCGCTAAGATCAAGGGAGCCCTTTAAAGGCCTGCTAAATACCAGATCTCTTGCACAATGCTCGTTTTCCTTTGTTCCAGTACTGTCTGAAGGCACGGCTGTTAACTTTGTCAGAAACTGAAGAGCTGAACAGGAATGTGAAAACGCAACTCTAAAGCGAAACAGAAGCGATGGGGGGTTGTTCTGATTTCATCCCATGCAGAAGGAAGGAGCCATCAGCAGTGCACAGTGTTGTACAACATGGGAAGGCAAGGCTGACTACGCTTTGCTGCTGCGGCACTGGTCAAATACCCCAGGCCAGGGGAGGGCAAGGAAGAACCTTCAGCACAGCGACAGCATGGGAAAGCTTAAAGCCAAGAAGTATTGGGATTTTTTTCCTAAATCTTATAGGGAAACTCAATCCCCTCCACAGTTCAGATCCCAGAAGACAGTCCTGCGCTTGGGTGGAGCTGCCCGGCTGGTGCTCGGCGGGAGATTTTAGGACAAGCTTACTGGCTCTGCCTTCCTCTCTGCCGGCCTGGCACACGGGCAGGTGTGCCGAGGTGACGCGAGGGCGGCCGCCCCCTCTCTGTCCTGCCGGGATCGGGATGGCCGCGTCCCACGGGGCTGTGCTCTGTCCAGGGTCCGTGTCCCTTCCGCTGCGCCCACTTTGGGCGCGGCTGGGGCAGGGAGACACCCGACCCACGCCGCCTGGGAGGGGAGCGGGGCTGCGGCGGCGCGGCCCTGCGAGTCCCCCGTCCGGAGAGGACACCCCCAGCCCGGACTGCGGGGAGACCGCCCCGGCGAGCCCGGCGGCAGAGGCAGCATAGGGAGTCCGGGGCGGGGCAGGGCAGGGCAAGGCAGGGCAGGGCGGGGCACGGCTCGGCACTGCCCTCTCGCCGAGCGGGAGCGGAGAGAAGCGGGGAGCCCGTGTGCCGCCGGCCGGCCGGAGCCATGCGGAGCTGCGGGAGGGCGCGGGGGACCGCTGGCTGGGCCGCCCCGCTGCTCCTGCTGTGGCAGTGCCTGCCGACGGCGCGGCCCTACAACCTGGACACCCAGCACGGGCTGCTCTTCCGCGGGGGCAACGGGACCTTCTTCGGGTACTCGGTTCTCCTGCACCGCCACGGCGAGGAGCCATGGTGAGTCCCCGGCCGGCCGCCCCCGCGGGGGCTCCGTCGCGCCTTTCCCGGCTACGCCCGCCGCGGCTCCTCACGCTGCCGTCTCTGCCCCGCAGGCTGGTGGTAGGCGCACCCCGAGCCATCTGGCCAGCCAACACCTCGGTGGACAACCCTGGGGCCATTTTCCGGTGCCGGATCAGCGGGAACCCCCACGGGCAGTGCGAGCAGCTCCAGCTGGGTGAGTCGCCGCGGGGAGGCGGAGGGCGCGGCGGGGACCGGACGGGATGGGACGGAGGGTCGGTGCCCACCGCCCTGCGCGCACCGCGGCTCCTCCGCCGCTGCCTTCTGGGCGGGTTGTGCCGGGTCCTTCCCGGGTTAAACTGGTGTTTAACTCTCGCTAAAGGGTGAGATCAGCGCTATTGCCGAAGGGCAGTAGCGGCGGCATCGAGACAGAAAACGAGCATCAAAACTCGCTTTGGAGAATTTGGGTGTGACAGCGCCCGTTGTCACAGCCGTGTTTCGCACCCTGGAGCGCGAGGGTCAAAAGTCCCGTGAGAGTTTCGGTATGACTCCCGTACTGCTCGGCTAGTGCGGCTCTCGGAGCAGGGGCCAAATGCGTTTAGCTCAGCGATGGAGAGGGGCGGGGGAGGGAGGGAGGCGTGTGAGTGTGTGAAAGTATGTACCGAAACCATCTTTCTTTCTGCAAAGCTGTCCCTTCGTAGAAGGCACCCTAAAGTAACTGTGAACTATAGTTGTCTTACAGATGTAACTGGATGCACTTAACTTCCAAGTGACTGATACTTGTTTAAAAGGGGAAGGCTTTGCAATGGGTTAACGTGAACATGTGTGAATTGCTTTGGGCTCTGTTCCTGTCACCCTTGCATACAGTTCTGTTTATTCTATCCATATGCTATGCATAGAAAGTTTCCTGCACTTTCTACCCTGCTGTGACAGAGACCACAGAATCCGTTAGAACTATGAACATGCTGCCCAGTAAGGATAAGAAGCGCGGGATATTTGAAAGCAATAGCGCGCCACGAACTGATGGGCCTTCAGGGCAGAATGCAGCATTCCAGGACAAAAATGTTAATTATTTTTCTACACATCCATGCATAAAGCTCAGAACTGACAGTTTCTAGCTATTTTATTTTACTATTAATAAAAGTAATAGTTATTTTTGTAACTGAGCTACAAAAACCTAAGATACTTCAGTGTTGTTTTACTTGTAGTCACGTAAGGAAAAGACAAGCAGTTGTTACTAAAACGAAAGGCAAGTAAACTTATACCATCCACATAGTTCATTTCTATTTTTTTTAGTAATTTCATTCTAATATTAGATTTATTTAGAAGTTATATATAACAAAGAGCTTCTTTTTCTCCAACTGCTTGTTTGTGAGAGAAGCCTTGCAAAAGTCAAAGAAGTCATATGCTAGGAGGCAATAAACCCCTGCCCCTGGGCTGGAGGTAAAAATAGTGCTTCACTCTGTGGGGGAAGGAAAGGAATGGAAGGGTTGAAAGTTTCAGGTTCTTTGAAAACTGCATACATCTGCTGTACTTCTCAACTTACTCCTTTAGCCAGTGCAGAAACAGAAACTCTAAAAAAGTAGCTTGGTGGGTTTTCTCTCAATAGCTTAGGGGATTCTAAATGAAATGATGCAACAGATGTATGAAAATGTTTGTGTGGTTCCAAAGGTTTGATTTAGCATGGCCTCTATTCCCAAGTTTAGAGGCTGCAGGTTACAGAATGTAGTTTGCTTTTCCCAAATTGTAGGTTTCCATTAGCACCAGATGACATCTTTACATCGCTAAGGTTCATCTATAGTATTTCTGAAGTTAAATAGATACTGAAAAGAAGTGCTGTATTGTAAAACAGGTCAATGAGGTCAATGAAGAAGCCAAAGGCAGTTGCAGTGCATGGGATGTAAATGAAGTGGGATCTTATCTGAGGGTGGTTAAGGTTCTGCCATCCTGCCGAGCGGTCACGGAAATACACAGGGGAACTTGAAATTACAAAGCTGAACTTAATTATCTCTTGTCTAACTCATTCAGGCTGTCAGAAACTTTTGGACACAGTGGTTTTATCAATGCTGTGTCTTTCAGTCAGTGACCTCCTCAGTTTTTCTGCTTGTATTCTTGCTAGTGCCAAGATTGGGTTCTGATCTTGTACAATAGGGTAATTTTCTTTGAAAAATATGAGAGGATATATTACATTGCTGGACAGGCATATTGAGAAATAACTGTTTCTATCTTTTTCTGAAGTACTTGACTTTGCATTTCTTTCTAGTAAAAGAATCTTTGAGACAGTAAGTTTCCAATTATAAGTCAAAGAAATGTAGAAGTGACAACAGGCAATAGAAGTGGCTTTCCAAAAGCTGGGCCTCTGTAATGAATAGATGTGAATTATTTAGAGACATAAATATGTTAAATCACTTTGTTGCTACTTTTCACTAAAGTAGCCTTGAAACTGGCATAACTAATTAATGAAGGATTCATGCACAGTTATGAAGCCTCTGATCATAAAAAAGTGCTGTTGTATTTTTTTTTATGCCACATCTGCTTCCTTAGTAGCAAAAGAGTTGCTGGGAAGAATTTTATGCCACAGTCATCACGGTATCTGGGATAACTCATCCAGACATAACTTTTGGGAATTTTAATGTTTTTCAAGGTGTTGCAGGGGCCTTGGCTGGTTTAAGAGCCAAAAGGACCCATGAGATATACCAGCATGAGATACACTAGCAAGTCTTTGTCTTCCCAGCCCCTCATTGGCACTTTTCAATCTCTCTCTGATTGATCAATAGAGGAGTTTTGAGAGTTTCTTTTCTAGTACTTCTGTCTAGGGTGTCAGGTGTTCTAGACTGCAGATTTCTTTGTATTTGTAGTATTTTAAAATAGTGGCTTTTGCTAGGTGCAGAGGCTGTAATCAAACGCTAGGCACAAGGACAAAATAGAGTGCTTCAAGTTCAGTTTATTACTTGGAGCACTAAGTGTCTATTTTCTAGTCTTGAATTTCAAATCCTTGCCCATATCAGTTTGGAGTAGNACATTTAACTATAAATGTGCACAGTAAATTCAGTGCATGCAGTTTAGCATAAGGCCAGAAAAGCTCTGCCTGCAGTTTTAATCTTGCACCCTTCCTTTTAAGTCTCTGCTGTCATTAACCTGTGAACAAATTGCCCTCTAGCTCCCCCAGCTGAATCATTACAATGGAAAAGTGAACAGTTAATGGTTTTCCCCAGGAGACTGACCTGTGTTTGTTTGGTATTGAGTTCAGTAAGTTTGGCTTTTGGTAGCTTGGCTTTTTTATCTCGCTGGCATTGCTCATATCCTGCCGGTGATCTCCTTTGAAACAGCCATACTATTCCAAGGAACATGGAACCTTCTGGACTTGGGTCTGTTGCAGAGGTATGGAAATACTAAAAATGTTTTGGGTGGGAGTAATTTGAGATATGTGAGAGGAATGAGACCTATCAGACCTATGAAACGAGAGACCCTGGCTGAGAGATAAAAAGACTCTGATGAGGTCCTGACACTTAGGAGTGGTGTATCAGAAGGTTTTTTGTCTTTGCAGGAGACTTCATAGTTTTCATCAGTTACCAATAGGATCAGAGGAGTTATTGGAGGATAAAAAGGATCGTAGGAGGCTGTTTGGTATGGGAAACACTGGAGAAAGTTATATAAAACTGGTTTCTCAGCTGATACTGCAAACATCTGTACTCTAGTCCTTGAGGCCAAAGCTAGAAGTGGCTTTATAAGTTGACCTTATTTATATGTGATTGTAATGTTTCTGTGGATGTGTTCAGCAGGGATTATAGCAAAAGTGTATCGTCCAGCTGTGTAATGTACATAGGCTGGGCAATTACTTATTTCTCAGTGACTTGATGACAGCACATGCTCCTTTTCCCTGAGGCAACCAAGCTGCCATGTCCTCTTGAGCTTATGCAGTGCTGCTCTGTTGCTTATGCAGAATACTACATTTTCTCATTTGATAAAGCTTTTATAATGTCATACCCTGAGCAGGGACTCATCATTGTGTCTGGGATGTCAAGCTCATGCTGCTCTCTCCCACAAAGGCCTGTAATTTTCAAGGTGGTTGAATACTTGTCAGTCAGAGAAAGAAAGAAGACATAAGGCAGCAGGTCAACAGAGGGCCAAAGTGACCCTGAATGAGCATATACTGGAGCCAAGGAAAGGGGGAATATAATCCAACAAGCATGAAGGAATGGTGGTGATTTTTCTTGTTACGAGCTTGAGAATGAAGCACTGAGACAAGTCAAACTTCCTCATCTCTCATCTCATCATTGTCTGGTTTGATTTGATTTACTGATTAAAAAGTCTCAGAAAGCCTCTTGAGATTTAAATTTATTACCCTGGTTTTCTCTACTTCTTCTTTTTCCTGCAAATGTACATACAGAGCAAGTCCCAGGTAAGTCATTGTTGTAAGAGGATGGAATGCATTGCTAGAAGGGAGTTAGCCAAAATGCCTTTTGTGATTTAAAGGAGGACTAATTCTTACACATGGGAGCGTAAGGAGTTTTGTTTTCTGAGGAGATTTGAATCAGATTAACATGCCCTATGATTCATATAAACTATGGAAATATCTCCCTCAGGAAGTGAGAAGTTTTACATGACATAACTCCAAAATTAAATTCCAAAACTAAATTCCAAACTTATTTCTGAAAAGTGGTATATATTCAGTACATGGAAGTTCACTGATACTAGCAAAGTAGGATAATTTGGAACCTTATAATTTAATCCTCAGTAATAAAAAACTTGCTTAAAAATTAAACTTCTTTTTAGTAGACTTTGAGTAATGCATTTTAATTTGTGCTTGTCTTGGACAAAGAGCCCACATATTAATGCCCTAGATGATCTACAGGTATTATTAAATTATGGTAATATAAAATCTCTTGGCCCAAAGACCATTGAATGTGATGTTATTCTGAGTACTAAGGTCATTTCCTGTTTACTTGGATTTTGCATTCTATTTCCTTGATGTCTTGGAGGAGAAAGTACTAAAGAACAGATGAAGGAGGGTCAGATGCCTCTTGACTCTGTGAAAAGTGTTGTTTTTGGGAGAAGGTAGAGTACAGTTATGTGTAGGGTATGTTGTCCTCTCTGCAGCATGATGGGGGGTTCTGGACTGCACTGCTGGTCTCTCCATCAGAGCAGGGAGAAAGCGTGATGCCTGGAAAAAGAGGTGGAGGGGGAGTAGTACTGAAGTAGAAGAAAGCAAGGCCCCAGCACTTTCTGCAGACAAATGTCAATGGCTAGGCCTGTCATAAAACAGTAGGGAACAAGGTGTGAAATAAGGATGGCTGTTGGCTCTTACTCCTACAAGTGCTTCTGGTGTTTTCTCACCATGTGATGAAGAATTATCATAATTCCATTAACCAGATATTTTCTATCAAAAAGTCCATGACATCCTAGGTATAAAATCACTTAAGTCAGTGTTGGCTGTAAGAATATATGTAGCAAAGCCCACAGTCACTCGTCTTTCTCCTGGCTATGGAATAGATTATGTGTATCCCTTTATTCTCTTTCCATACTTAATCAATATTGTACAGTTGTATGTCCTGTAAAATGAACAAGTCCACCAAATTAGGAGTGTATTCATTTAAACTCTGATGCATTGGACAGTAGTAAATTTTGTCTCTGCTGTGAGCACAGTTGTTTTGTTTGCTTTGGTTTTTTTGTGTTTTGGGTTTGGGTTTGTGTGTGTGTGTATGTGTGTGTTTTTGTTTTGTGGTTGTTTTGGGTTTTTTTCCCTGCAGAGGGAGGGTGATTTATGTGGGGTTTTTTCCACACAAACAATGTTCCCATCAGCATTAGTCACCCTCTTCTGGATAACTAAACCCCTTAAACCTTAAAAGTTTTCAGTTCTCCAGTAACTTCACTGAATCTGGGAAAGTCTTAAAAAGAATGCAAAAAAAACTTGTTCAAATGACACAATGTGTTTCCTTATTTCATGAGAAGGGTTTTTTATAAATTGTCATGTTGATACATAGAAAATACTGATTCAAAAATTTAGTTAATGCTTATTCATACAAACATCCTACAAATTAAAAACTTTGTATAACTTAGAATAAATGTGTATCTTTGCTTTACCATGGGTCCCACTGTTGCTTTCCAGAAGAAAGCAAGTATTTGCTAACTTGGCAATACTGTAGCGTTTTGAAGGTGGAGGAAGGGAGGGCAGAATTAGAAGAAATTTTAGAATGTTTAGTGTAACTCTCCTCAAGAACAAACATAGAGAGCTGCAGCTAAATAATTGTGACAGTGCAAGTACACAGGACATACGTAATGATCTGATGTCCCTGTAGAGATTGCAGTTATGCACTCTTTATTTGACAGCCATTTGCAGTAGAGATTGTTCTAAGGTCTGCTTCCAATAGAAACACTTGGAGAAGTGTTTGCTTTAGGCTAGATTTGGGGTAGCACTCACAGGTATTACTTGTTTCTTACGAACTTTTAGGGTGAAGGACACTTACAAAGCCAGCCCTTCATGAAAACTGAGTGTAATGTCACTTTCTCTTTTAATAATGATGGAGAAGCTGATCCTCATTGCCAAGCTGTCATTCAGAGCCAATACACTCCCTTTGGCTATGTGCAATTGTACCTTTGTTCAAGCAGAAAGTGAAATGTCTACATGATCTATGTAAGAGACAAAGATCAGATCCGCCATACCCTAGTTACTGTAATGTTCCCATGGAGTTCTTGGGTGCTCCTGTTACCCACCACATGGCTCTTTGCCTTGTCCCTGTGTTCAGAGTATTGGTCTTTGTGTCCTAGGCAACCCCAGAGGAGAGCCTTGTGGGAAGACTTGTTTGGAAGAGCGTGATAATCAGTGGCTGGGTGTCAGCTTGTCGAGGCAGCCAAAAGAAAATGGATCTATCGTTGTATGTATTAACTGCTGGATCTGCATCTCTTTGTCAGACTGCATTCACTATGCTTCCATGTCAAATGTTGTGTTTGTTTTATATCCATAGGCTTGTGGACATAGATGGAAAAATATATTTTACATGAAAAATGAACACAAGCTCCCACACGGTATTTGTTTTGCCATCTCTTCTGATTTTCGAACTGAACTGAGCAGAAGAATATGCCCATGCTATATAGGTAAGCAGAACGCTTGGATCCGTTCACAGTGAAGGGTTAGATATATAATTGCATGGCGTGGAGTTGTGAAGAGCCCATGTTGCTCTGAGCAGGCATTCTGCAGCCAAAGATCAGAAGATGAGTGCTGATGTTATAAGCCTAGCTTATAATGGAAATCTATTAGCAAGATGTTTATCACTTCAAGAAAAACTGCTTTCAACAAGCGAAAAAATAGTTGAAGCAGAGCATCAGAATACTTGCTCCTTGGACTGGATCACTGAAGGATCTGTCCTTCTCAAAAACAGGCCAGTAGAGAACATCCTCCTTCCTTCACTCTTGTCATGTGCTTGTTCTGCTTAGGAGTCTCACAGTAGAGCAGCAGAAATACCTGCAAATGACTGTTGCCATCTGCTCCTTAGCCTTTGATACAAAGATGCTGTGTTGCCTCCTCCCAGTGTGTGTCCCTGTTCCTTACTTGATTCCTGCCGAGGATGCTGCTGTGGCGTGAGACCTTCAGTGGTCCTTCCTCTGAGGACTTCAGGAGTAGAATGAGTCAAGACCTGAAGATATCGAATGAGTCCATCCATGCCTTCCCTTTCTTATCTACCTCCCACCCAGGAGAACGATATCATGACCCTGTGCCTTGCCAATGCAAGGATCAGCTGACAATCTGGTCTTTCTCTGCAGACAGAGTAATGCCACCAAATGTCCCACTGCTGTCTTTGGAGACTTTTACAAGCGTTGTTGAAATCATGCTTTTATCTTTGGAGACTTGAAGTGTTGAAATCTATCACCTAGGAGATGGAGGGAACCCTGATGAGAGGCAGTTAGCAAAGAATTGCAGGAAAACAGAGCTGGGAGAGAGTGCTGGATGTAGAGAGAATTGCTAAGGATGACAGATACCAGTACGTCTAAGACAGCCATACCACAAGCCCTTCACACCACTAGGGAATACTCCTATCAATATACATAAGCCTGTCAGTCAGACTGGGTCTGAATTACAAAGTGGAACAGTTAAGCTTACTCAGATGTGATGCTCAAACTATTTGTGCTGTTTCGTTCAATTTTAAAAGAAATGTATAGCCTTTAAAGTCACAATATTTCAAAGGCAGATGTGATCAAGTGATACATAGTGCTTTGAGTTTGTTACAGTACTATATTGCAGATAATGTCTATATAGTGGAAACCAGTGTTTCCAGTTTTCTTACAGAACTGAAAACCACCTTGGCAGGATGGGGGAGGGGATGGGAGTGTTTTTTTCCTAAGTTGTCTCAACTTCTGTTGAAGACCTGGTAAGAGACTCTGAAACTACAAGCTTCTGATCCTTTTTATTATTTCTTGCCCATTCACAGATTTTGCACGAAAGTTTGGAGAAAACTATGGGTCATGCCAGGCTGGGATTTCTAGTTTTTACATTGAGGTGTGTGTTAAAGATACCGAACTTCTTTCTATTTATGTGCTTACTTACGTGTATACATGCATAACAGTGTATATATAAATGCAGACATCAGCACTGTCTTTTATTGTGGGAGGGGAAAATGACTTTTTAAATTTCCTTTTAATTGAGTATTGCTTTGACTTGCATGATAATTCCCAACTGAGTTTTACTCCCGAGAATATTTTTTTTACACCTTACTAAATCCAAAGTTACTTTTCCTTTGGGAAAAGAGCATGAATATACAGAGCATGAAGTTTTATTATTCTCTTTAGTCTGTTTGATGTTAACATTAACACTAATAATGCTTAGCTTCTTGCTTTGCAGAGACATATTCTGTATTATTTAATCTCCATTCCATCCTAAGATTATAATTTCTAAAAAGCTCTTTTAAGATGAGAATAACCTATTTGTTGCTCTATTTTGTTGTTACAGCTTAAGGATTTTAATAACCATATTTTTAGAAAGTCTGGAAAATATTGTCTGTTATCTAGTGGTGAACGCCAGTACTGAACCAGATGCATCTCCAATAGCGTTTCATAGAATTGACAGAAGATCTAAAGAAAAGCATTTTATTTGTTTTGCTTATTGTCATGGATATTTAAATGTGAATAACATGGCTTTGTTTTACTTTTCTTTTAGGACTTAATTATAATGGGAGCCCCTGGATCATTTTATTGGACTGGTTCTGTTTTTGTGTACAATACAACTGCAAATACAATCCATGCTTATACAGATTCAAATAACCAAGTGAAATTTGGCAGTTATCTAGGTACTTAAAATATTTTATACTTTACAAAAATATAAACTAAATAGTTGGTCTTGAAGTGAGTACACAGCAATTTTTTTCAGTGCTTTCATTATTAATCCCAAAAGCAACCATTCTAAAAATGTGTTCTGATTTTGTTAAATATTATTTTGTAGTAAGACTTCCTCTCTCTTCTTTTTACAAGGAAACTTCTCAAACATTAGATTTCTGTTATTATCGTCTCTCCGCTGAGTTTTAATCATTTCTTGATTTAGAAGGTAGAGAGGTGCTTCTGCTTAGCAATGGTTTGCACTTCACTCTTAAGTCTGAAATGCTGCCAAGGGCTTTCATAGAAGAAGGCAATTATTTCACATATAACAGAAATATAGAAATTTGTTACAGTGAAAGCTGCAAGCAAGCAAGTCCTAATTGCACTGTCAATAAGGGGAAGTATGTTATGACCTTTAGAGACAAACTTCCCTCTGATCATGATTTTTTTTTCTATTTTATTCCTATTCTGTCTTGGTCTGAAGGCATGGGAAGGCAAACCTTATCTATGAATGTCTGCAAAGAAAGCCATGAGGTTCCTACTCATGTACCTATATCCAAGTAATTAGCTGAATTCAGTGCTGCAGTTTGGAGTGGTTTATGCCAAAAGCCTTTAGCAGCTTCAGTCTTCTCACCACACGCTAAGCAAAGCTCATCTGTCCTTCCTGAACTCCTGAGCAAGAGCATTTTTGTTTGTGACCATTGCACTTTCCCATTCATAGATTTGTTCCCATGGGGAAACATTTCCTGTTTCCAATTCCGCTCCTTTGACAATAGGAAGTAGCATGTGTTATGAAATAGCTATTATGAAACACAAAGTGTTTCGCAGTTTCAACTTGACTGTACTGTGTTCTGGAAAGAGTAGGGATGGCTTGTGCAGCTACAGGTTAAGGTGTAAGCCTTCATTTTGCAGTTCTGTGTCTGGTTGTCTGCACCAAAATGCAGTCCTGTTTAAGATCTGTCTACACATACAGCAATGCTTTGTTCTGTGGATTCATTTACCAAACCTGTTGTAATGGTTTCTTAATATCTAATCAGGCTTTTGCTCCACTTTGTTCCTGGCATGTACATGTGTGTCCACAGTGCTCGGTATGTGCATATGTGCACGTGGATGTTGGAGCACTGTGTTTAATTTTTCTGAAGACCAGTTAAGATAGTCAGAGTAGCAATTGAATCAAGTGCTTCCACATTGTGGTGCATGGACTTATGATCATTTTTATTTGTATTGCAATATGGACTCACTGAACAATTGCAGAATATGCGTTAACAGAAAGTTTCTGCAATTTACTGGCTTTTAAAGTATGGGAGAAAATTGAGTTTCTGGGGAGAAATGAGTGCTTCTGACACTTGTTTTTGCTTCCTGAAACTTAATATTTGTATTAAACTTTTGCTTTTATTTCAAGAATTTTATTTTCTGTTTTCTAATTTATATGAAGTCTGAATGTCAGACTCATGATAGTCTGTGTTGTTGACAGCTTTTATATCGCATGCTCCCATTCTTATTATTTATATGGCATTTCCAGTTTTCATTAGTGCATTTCTAATTTACAGGATACTCTGTAGGAGCTGGACATTTTCTGACACCAGCCAGTACAGAAGTAATTGGAGGGGCTCCCCAGCAGGAGCAGACTGGTAAAGTAAGGGATTGTCTATACTATTGATTTGAAGAACATAGCCCCCCCAAACAACCCATAACTTTCTAATTTAGATTAATATATGAGAGACAAAGGTCAGATAGATATGACTTCTCACTGGGAGAAAAGTGATAGAAGGAACTGGGGTAGACAGTCTAGATAACAGTGATTTGAACTATGGTGTACAGATAGGAAAATAGCTGTGCCTTGTGATATTGTGTGTTGCTTTGCTGATTCTCTAGCACATGTTGTAGAGAAAGAATAGGGAAGTAGTTCAGATCAAAGTTTGCTGAGCTCCATTTGTATTTTCTTTTCATTTTAGGCATACATTTTTAGCATTGAGAAGCAACTAAACATTTTATTTGAACTAAGGGGTAAAAAGGTAAATATTTCATACTACTTTTCTGCACCTTATAACTTTGAGCACATCTTCATCAATATTTAAACATAGTAATGATTTCTTGCCTGCACACAGCTTGGTTCTTACTTCGGAGCTGCAGTTTGTGCTGTGGACCTGAATTCAGATGGTCTCTCAGACTTGCTAGTTGGTGCTCCAATGCAAAGTACCATCAGAGAAGAAGGAAGAGTGTATGTCTATATTAATTCAGGTTCGGTAAGTATTTTCTCTTAAAAACACATGACAGCACAGCCATTTTAGTGTAACAGGCTAAGAAGAAGAGGTTTCCTCTCTCTTATCATACAATATTTCAAGATACAGGGAAAACAACTGTAGAATTGTGATGATAACCCCAGTAGCAGAGTGTAGCCTACCCACAAAGGCCAGCAGTGTCAATTGAAAGGCAGTTTTAACATTTTGAGTAATATTCCAGGTCACCTGGAAGATGCTCTGTTAATGTGCCACTGACTCTGTTTTCCTTCAGGAAGCAAAGATGATTGAACTGAACATAGAGCTCAGTGGGAGTGACTCATACGCAGCAAGGTTTGGAGAGTCCATAGCCAATCTAGGAGACATAGATAATGATGGTTTTGAAGGTAAGAATACAAAGAAAACCCCTTGGGTTTCATTTTCTCAGAGCAGTGTCATAGTAAAGAGGAAGATTATGCAACTCTCAGAATAATTTCAATCTGGGACTTGACCTTTCTTTTCTGATTTGAAATACAGCTGCTTCACACACACTGATGTGTAATACAAAGGGATTAAGTTCTGTCTCTTGAATAAAGAGCATGAGCATAAGGTGATAACATAGTCTATAACTTGTGGTGCTGCACCTCAAATGGAATCACTAATCCTGTTTTAGATATCTGAGGCGAAAGTTAGGGAGCAATTTGGTAATTTTGTAACATCATAAATAAAAATTACACATTGAGTCAAGATCTGTTTCTGTGTCACCACTAAGAAGTACTAAATGTATGGGGATATTTAAAGCAACCTTCAAATTGGGAGACTATTGTGGAACTACTTTCCAGTTAGGACCTCAGGTGGCTCATGAATTGCCTAGTACGTGCTCCCAGTGAATGGAGAACATAAGAAAGGACTTCATTGGCCGTGTCCCAGCACTGAATTCGTAGTTCTACACACAAGTTTCAGGGTTTGCCCCAAAAGATTTGCGTACAGCAAAGGAAAACTGAATGCAAATATAGGACTGGGAAATAGATAAAATCAAATTAGTTGCAGCATAGCAAAGTAAATGTATGGCACACAATATAATGTAAAATAGGCATCCCAAAACTGCAGGGGGAGACAGCAGACAAGTCAATTATGTTTTGAAGGGAGCTAAAACATTGAAAATAAAAAGTTGGCGTAATATTGGAGTGGTAGAAAGAAAAGAAATTTTGTAAGAAAAATGTAAAGAGAAATTGTGTGCTAGAAATCATTTTTTAACAGTTTTAATTAGTAAGTAATAAGAAAGAACAGCAGGTCCAAATTCTTCAATGATCTAAACCATCAGTATCAGCCCAGTGAAGATAATGGTGCATGTGTTGCTGTGGAATCTGACCTATTCAAGAACATGTGTGTTATATTAATAGGCACAAATTGACTGTCCTATTTTCATCTCAACAGTAGAGAGATATAACATATTTAGTGTCTTTTAGTCACCACAGTATGGATTCAGCCAATGCAGATTCTGTCAGAGAATTGAGTAAAACCAAATAGTCAGAGCTTTACTTTTCTTGTGATTTTGGTTTGGTGCAGAATACAGCATTTCTGATTTGCAGATAGTTCAGTTTTGCTTATTTGTAAATGCAAGGTCACAGTTATTAATAGTGACTTTCAAGATGGTCTCATCCATCTCCCTCTCCCTGCACTGTTTGGTTAACAGCCTCTGGCTATTTGAACCATGGGAGGTTTCAGTAAGGGCTGTTGAGGTGAATTGTGGATGGGTTCATTCAGTTTGTTATCAATTGCCACACCCCTCTGGGATTAAATCATCTAGGCATAAATATTGTACAAAACAGCTACCTTCATTTCCTCACAAAGGCATTTCCAAGCCTAGTATCACCTGTTATGCACATTTCATAGAGAAATAAATGTTTCATTTCAGGCAGCCTAATATGAATACTTCTTGTGTTTCAGTTATTTAATTCATGTGGGAAAGAGCAGCAAAATCATCTCAGTTCCATGAATACAAGGCTTTTCTTTTTTCTTTATTTTTTTAAAGACCATGAGAACTTTGTCTATTTTCAGGATGACCTTTTAACCTCTTAGTTGTCAAAATAAGTATTGGTAGACATAGACTTTGCCTTGAAATAGCTGTATTTGACCCTTGTTTTCCAGAATCACAGTAATTAAGGTATAGTTAGACTCCTGAGCTGCTCTGTATTTTTTGTGTTTGCTTTATATCTATGTTCAGCACTGCTTTTGAATTCAGTCAAGTAAAGTTGGTCTGGCAGTGCATGTATAATGATTTGCATTTCTTTAACCACTCCTTGTTCATATTTCCTGACAGCCAATCATTGCTAAATTGTTTTTCCACAGATGTGGCAATTGGGGCTCCACAAGAAGATAATCTGAAAGGGGCTATTTATATTTACAACGGCAGAGAAGATGGAATAACACCATCATTTTCACAGGTATGCTTTTTCAATGAAAAATAATCAATCCAGAAAAAACAGAAGTTTAAATCTGAGAGGGTTTTCCCTTCATTTGACACTGAGCACCAGAAGTACCTTAAAAGACTTCAGAAAACTTTTCTGTAGTCTGTGATTTCCAGTCATAATATAACCTGTAAGAGAGAAATAAGTTGGGTTTGGGGCTTTAGACAGAGTTTATGGTATTTAACATTTGCAGTAATTCAGGAAGCATGTAACTGCCTCCAGCAGCAGGATGGTTGAGCTAACACTGTAGCTCAGAGATTAACTTTCCAAGAATAATTTTCTCCTTCATCTTTTCCTCCTCAGAGAATACAAGGACATCAAGTCAGTAATTCTTTAAGCATGTTTGGACAATCCATAGCGAGTGGCATTGATGCAGATAAGAATGGATATCAAGGTAAATGAAACAATTTTCTTTATTTTTTTTTTTAAAAGAGTAGGGATTCATAGGGAACAACCCTACTGTGCTACTTGATACTTTTAACAGAAGCAAAATCTGTTATTAAAATGATTTCACATCTTGTATTTTGGAAAGAAAAAAGAAGAGGTGAAACTGAGGCCAAGTCGTCAGTTTTCATGGTCATTTAACTATTACTTAAGGACTGAGAACAATGTAATAGAATGCAGTGCACAACAGGGAAAAATCCATAACTTTTATTTTTAAATCCATCTCATCTGCTAATGTTGCAATGAGCTGGTTTGGGCACTGGAAGCATGCTTGTTGTCCAGATCAGTGTCTAACCTAAATATATTACTGGCCTTCACATAGTCTGGATTTTGCCAACAGCCGTGAGCTCCTTGACTCAGTCTATGTGAACAGCACATTAACCTCACCAGGGCTCATGGCATTGAGTAAGATCTTTGTGGAGTTGTTGGCATGACATAGTAGGGCTAATGTGGTGTAAAACAACTAAGCTGTTTCCAAGCATATATTAATTGCTCTATACATATCATCAGAATATTTCAGTGTTTTTAAGATAAATGTCACATCAGGTCAGAGATGTCTGTCCTGCCACTGTGGATATAAAAGCACAAAGTTACCATGAACTGCATATTATATGCTCTGGCTCTCCCCACAAAAATGTTATCCAGGTTAATTTGTAATGCTGGGCTAAAAGGCAGTTTACAAGTAGTCTGCTCTCAGGTTGCTTGTTGTTTACTGATTTGCAAGTCATATCCTCAGACCTTTGTATCGTTTAGAGTCATCTGACAATTCACTTTTGCTACCTCATTTGAAAGATGTATATACTGTCTATATTTCTTTACTTATTGCATTAATAGGTTTCAGTTAGTTAGGAATCAATTAATTTTTTTCTCTCTCTATGTATAATTTCATGCACATAATATACATAACCAGTTCCATGATATATATGTGTGTGTGTGTATGTATGTGTATATATATATATGTGGGGTGTGTGTGTGTATATATATATATACACATACATATATATGCTGTGTGTATAGCCATATTGAATATCTGGATTAGAAAGAAGGCAAGTATTTCCTATTTAGCTGAATTGTCCTTCAGTATCAGCCACTTAAACATGGAATAGAAATCAAATCATATTATCAGTATCTGCAAGTCCAGCAAATGAGCATGCACACATTAATGGACAGTGAACAAGTATTTCAGGAATCATCATCTAGATCTTTGAATATCAGCATATATCCCTTCTAATAAATGAAGGGCAAATGGTGTTTTAATGCTGACCAAAAGGGGAATATGCCATAAGTGCTTGTACCTGAGAAGTAATTCTTGTTGACAAGTTATGCTTATAGATTTATTTTCTTTTTTAACAGATGTAGCAGTTGGTGCATTTTTCTCTGATTCTGCTGTGGTGTTGAGGTGAGATTTGCTACACTTCAGTGCTTTTGAGGACCATACAATTTAACTCTACTTTTTAGTGCCATTTTTTAAAATTCAGTTGTATAATTTACCCTCATTATATTCTTCTTGATGTCTTGAACTTCAGTCATTAGGCTCTAGAATGCTCTACAAATGAAACATTTAAGTAAACACCATGAAGAAAATGAAAATATAATTCTGAAATTTCTTGAGGCAACATATAATGAGCATACAACTATTTGAAGCTATCTGAAAAATGATAATTCTAAAATATAAAAATAGATTGTCTGAGATGGTTAGTTTTGGCAGAGATTGTGTAAGCTACTTCTGAACATTATTTGTGAACGTTTACTCTTTTCTGTTCTTAGAACAAAACCAGTGATAATTGTTGAAGCTGCTTTAAAACATTCTAGTTCAATAAATAGAACTAATTTAAACTGCATGGAGAATGACCAGCCTGCCACCTGTATGAATTTGAAGATATGCTTTACTTACAGAGGACGAGAGGTACCTGGTTATATTGGTAAGCTCCTGGGGGAAAAATCCAGTATGTATTCAATTTAAATGTACCTATGTACTGAATAATGCTACTGGTATTTTGTAGACCATTAATCTGAGTTCAGAATAACATGAAAAGTTGAAAACATGGACACATTTTTTTATCTTATGATTACCCTATAATAACAAGCCATTACATTTCTGTTCAATTTAGAATAAGAGCACATCCCTACTGGGACTTTCATAGTTACATGACCTAGGAGAGACAGTGATGTAAAAAGGGTGATATTTAGATGTCCTCTAAAAGCAGTGCTCCCAGGCATGGACCAAACTGTATGGGACTGCTGTGGCATGCAGTCTTCTACCCAGCAACAGAGAGAAGGCAATTCTTTCTTAAAGCAGCTCAAGCATGTGATTGTACCACTGTGGAACTTTATTTGGAAGAGGGAGGCCCACCAAAATTAATGGAAAATATATCTTGTATTATATTTTATATAATGCCTATTTTGCTTTTGGCAAAAGCTGATACTGCTTGAAGCAATATCTATCATAGGGAATATTCATGGTGAATTTACTTAAGATAATTTAAACTCTAAATTTGACTATTGCCTGGGTGCTTTTCTCCCACTTGTCATGTGCTATTTGTAAACTGCAAAGAGCCCTGCAAATACGTGGCATGTAAAATTAAATTGTTTAACTCTTCTTTTTGAGAACATACAATATCCTTTAAGAGCACATTACAGAGAACATATGCAATTATCAACTGTAAAGTTAGAAGTCCCAATCTTTTGAAATTCATACTTGTTTTGAAAGATGAGCAGTCAGACTGGATCACCCTTGCTGAACCTGGACATAAGACTGTTCAACATCAATAAAAAAGACTAGTAGAAATTGTAGATAACCTAACTCAACTTTTGGCAATAATTAAGTAATAGATCAGTAATGCTATAAAACATTTGCAATTTGTTATTGTAGCAATTGATGCTAGTTTAAATAGAAAAACCCATAAAGTTCAACACTATTTGTCAGTGTTTGTTGACTTACCAGTTTGTTGCAATTTACTGTCAGCCTTGTAAGTGACTGAAGTGGGTTTTCTTTAAGTAGATTCTGGCAGAAAACCATAAATATAACTCGATAAAACTATCCCCAATGTAAAAGCATGTATCAGGGAACAGG
Source organism: Sakesphorus luctuosus (assembly GCA_013396695.1). Taxonomy (NCBI): domain Eukaryota; kingdom Metazoa; phylum Chordata; class Aves; order Passeriformes; family Thamnophilidae; genus Sakesphorus; species Sakesphorus luctuosus. The sequence goes on from VWZD01012335.1 coordinate 487,569, forward strand.
CATGAAGCAATCAATTTTCAGAGTACTGGAAGCTTTCATTAGGTATGGATCTGTGTCAGAGCATTTTTAAGTAGAGCATTTTAAAATAGATGTTACAGAACGTACTTGAGGAAGTGAGTCAGAAGATGTAATTTCTATCATAAATTCATGAAAATCACATCACCTAAACATTTTGCAACCTTTTATTTTGCCTGGATTGCATTTTGCAGTATTGCTTTATAATCTGAGTGTTGACGTGACCAGAAAAGAGGATACACAAGCAAGATTTTATTTTTCTTCCAATGGAACATCTGATACAATCTCAAGAAAAATAAAGATTTACAGCAAGAATACTTCCTGCAAAGATCATCCAGCATTTATGAGGGTAATGTAATTTTCACTATGTATTGTCCTGTAAATTTTTTGTTGTCCTTTGAAAAGCACACCTGCTGCAAAGGTATCTATTTTGTTTACTATTGCATCACATCATTTTGGAAGTGAAATATTTGTAACTTCCACAGTTAATACATATTAGTTCTGATGCTTTCTCAGCTTTCTGTGGGGAAGTCAGTGGATCTGCCATATCTTACATTGGTGAGAACATGCAGGATAATAATAATCACAACAATGAAGTAGGACATGAGCATTCTTGACATTTTTTCATCATTTTTTGTGAATGACAGATCATAGATTGAGGCTGGTGTGGAGCAATCAAGAAGATGCTGTATAACGTGCATATTCTGAACATTTCTGATGGAACTTTCCAACATACTCCTTAATGCAGAATCTTAAAACTTGTAATTTTTTTTTTTAATGTTTTGTCACTTGTCACTATTTCAAATAACACATGTATGGTCTTGCTCCCTTTTTTACTATGACTAGGTAAGGTAGACTCAGCTAATAAGAAAACAACCCGTTCCTGATCCGTAGGAAGTGAAATTAAGCCAATTGCTAGAAAAAAGTCTGTAGTTCAAGGTTTACAGCGTGGTCTGTTTCATGAATTTGTTGCAAGGAGCTGAAGCAGGGTGTGAAGAGGGCTTGCTTGGTTGGGATTGATTGTTTCCCTTCAAGTGATGCAGCACTCACCGAGAGGAATACTCATGTAATGCAGAGATGGAAATGGAGCAGGAATAGTGCTCATGAGAGTTTCATTAATGAGTTTAGAGCTGAACAACATGAAGAATGTGTACTGTGTTAAAAAAGCAATCTCTCTACTCCTCTGCTTACAAATGTGAAGCCTGCACAGATATGTCTTTCTCCTGGTCCAGATTTGTAGTGAAGGTGGTTACAGTTCTCTGTCCGTGAAAATGTAAAGATAACTTTGTTGTAGAAGAAATCTGCAGGTAGAAGTGCTTCAGAAGAGAAGCCACTGAGGCAGAAGTGGTGCCAGGGCACTGGGCATTCAGCAGGAGGCTTTGGAGACCTGCAGGGTGTCAGCTGGCCAGGGAGATCTGCACCAACACCAGCAAGAGGTGGCACCAGCTGCCAAGCAGCAGGAAGTTGGCTGTTGGTTTCAGAAGTAGAGTTCGATCCAACAGCAACCATCTTTTGAAATTGAGGATGGCACTGACTTAGAAATAAGTTAGTGAGAATCTACTCACTAAGATCTTAACTGCAAAAGCACTCTCAAAGTCACTGTTGCCCTGGAGGGAACGAACTGTCATATTCATGCTTGATGTATCCCTCAGAAAGATGAATGAGGGGCTTGTCTTGAAAGTGGAAAAAAACCCTGCCATTAGGACAAGGATATAATATTTTTAAGGCTCTTCAATGGAAAAGAAAGAATAAAAGTGGTTAATTCTATCAAACATCCTAGAAGCTTGTCTAGTTCAACAAAAAATAATAGAGAATAAATGGGAAGAACTTGGAAGTCCTAAACCAAAACAAACAATAAAAACCAGTGAACACAAAGGAACCACATTTATTAAACTCCAAAAAAAACTTTATCTCTTGTAAGATCTTATATAAGGAGGAAAAAAATCTTTAAAGAAATACTAAGGACAGCAAGCATTTAGATGTAAGGGGAAACAATGGTAATAAAATAATAGACCAGTTTGTCTAGCCTTTTCTTTAAAATCCTCAAGGTAGCATTTCTGTGACCTTTTGAAAGAAACATTTATCAAGGTGACTGGTGCAGTTGATCCTGCACACAGGCTGGAAAATAGACCTAATTTTCTACAGCTACAGAAAAATCTGCAGGAAAAAACTCTTCCATATATTTTTCTTCTTCCTTCCTTTCACTTACTTTTTGTTTATGACACCCTTAGAAGCCAATTCTTCACAATAAAGCTTCTGGTTAGAAAGAAAAGCTTATGTTGTCTACTGGAAAATTGCCCAGATGCATCTCAACTGGTAGTTGCACCTAAGTGAATGCTACTTACAGGAGCAATGGCAAATTGCCACTTATAAGAGTTTTGTAAACTGAGATCTGATTGACAGCCAACCTTATACAGATTGCTGTACCAGCATCCACAGGCATTTGTGTAGGAGGGAGGAATTGGTTTGGCTCATCACTTCTTATAGTCTATCATTAGGGTTTTTTCCCCTCCATGGAATTCAATTTTCTTTTTAATTCTTAATTAATGGCATTATAAGCATCTCCTTCCACCCACTGAAGCTCCTAAACTTAAGTAAGTGTGAATGTCTGTCAAGAACAGTCCTTGCAAGAGACAATATAAATTTTATGTGTTTTGAGTAAAGGCTAATTAATAGCTAATTAGTATAATGGAAGTAATATAAAGCAGATGCAGAGAAGACCTTGTGGAAAATAATTATGAATTAGATAATATGTGATTTGGCCAATGCAAGCTTGCAGATAAGAATTAAAGTAGTGGCCATGTGGAGGGACAATCAGTGTCTATCTATCCCCTACACTTAGGGGATAATTTAATCAGATTTGCTATTGCTAGTACTTGGTGCTTTAAGCTGTTCAATTTTCACAAGTAGGTAGTTTGGGCTATGATCTGCAACATTCCTATGCTGTCAAGGCTTCATGTATAAAATAATCATGTATTTAGGAGTTTAATCTTTGTAGTACAGACTGGGAAATAGAAACAGAAAAATAAAATGCAATGCCTGATTTAGTGGTTATGTTGGAGAACTCCTTTGATTTCCTACAGAAATACCCAGAGGGTTTGTCTGGCATTATTCCACTGGTTGCCTTTATTTTAGCCAACCTTTGCCTTTTTTCCTACTTGGGCAGTACACACCTATGAAATGCTGTAAGGCAGTATCATTGACAGAATTAGGTTCACTATTCAATAGGCTTTCTCTTAACAGAAGACTCTTCCATTCTGAAATGCCTGATGCTTCCATTGGACAGAATATGCTTTTCTGCGTTTCTGATTGCCCCCTTCAGCAGCAAAGATGTCTGGAAAAGTATAGGAGCCATGTGGAATTATTTTACATGTGAAAAATAAGTGTTGCTGTTTCAGTTAGTTCTAGGTAACCCTATAACTTTAAGACATAAGCATACATGTCTTGTCTTATATGATTAACTCATTAGGTTTCCAATTTTCATAGAAAGATGTAAGGGATATCTTGACTCCTGTGCATGTTGAAGCAACTTATCGTCTGGGGCATCATATTCTACAGAAAAGAAATGCTCAAGAATTTTCCCCACTTCAACCTGTTCTTCAACGGAGGAAGGAAAAAGATATTATAAAAAGCAAGGTTAGTTTATGAGTTCTTTTTTTCTAATGCAGTAAGTAAATATTCAGTTTTTAGTCTTCAGTTCAAAATGCATGCAAAGGAATGCATTTTCCAGACCAACACATAGTGGTTTGGTCTTAATTAATAAACTAGAATGCTAAAGACATGCCTAATCTTTTCTGCTAAAAAATAATGTTTGCAGAACTTGTGTACAGTCTTTATTTTGATTTAAAAGTAAATAAAAGGTATATGCAGACAGCTTGCCAGAATATATAATACTGTCTACCTCAGATCACACATGTATGAAATGCACCCTTTGAAATACCCATTCTTTCTCAACTACACAGTATGTGTCACTTTCCAGCACAAAATTGTTCTTTAAAATTAATTCTTTGTTAAATACACAGTATCAGGTTGGTATAAATCTTGAAGTGTTTCAATGATGTTGCTGAAATACTGTCAGTTCTTTGAAGGTATTGCAGGTTTTCAAACACAAAGTCTGTGAGGGAAGCCAGGAGTATCCTTTCATAAATATGAGATTAACTTTTCTCTCTCAAAAAAAACTTTAAGAGTTAATAGATTTTGACTTTAGCAAGTCAGAATACACTGAATTTTTAACTACCCAATGGTCATAAATGTATCGTGACTTTTCACAAATAGTAACCTCCATGTAACTGAGATACAGCTGATCATCAGAATTCATGAGATATGTAAAAGCTTCATGCTTTGCCTTTTCTTCTTCATTCAAAATTTTGTTTTAGAAGCCTCAGAATTATAGAGAAAGAAAGAGGGTGTTGAATATAGGTGCATAAATTTGCTTATAGCACACTGATAAGCAAGACACAGACGTGCAACTCGTGGTGTTTCTACTCGCATCGAATCTTACTGACAGTATGATAAGGAAAACATGGGTAAAGAAAATCATGGAAAAGTTAATCTGCTGTGTCATAGACTGCAGAGACATCAGTTCTGGGTCTTCTAAAACACTCTGCCCTCTTTATGAACCACTTTAAAAAAAATTGTCTGAACATGCACCCACTGGTTTTACTGACCAATGAGAGACTGAGTCTGGAAGCCTCTCCACTGTTACACTGGATGCTCAGAATGGTAAATCATAGACTGATTGATTTATA
>VWZD01012335.1:504067-515727 GCA_013396695.1 Sakesphorus luctuosus
TAAAATGTTCAAGACTTCAAAATGCAACATAAATTCTAAAAAAAATCTGTGCATAAGTAAAAGTGGAAACTGTGAGACAAGCAGCTTCTCTGACAAGCATTAAAGAGATTGTTCACCTCTTTACCTACATGGAGGCTTTCTCCATCCATCATTTTTTTCATGGAAGTGTAGAAATGAAACAAATTTAACAGGAAAGTTTTATTACTATTTCACATTTTTAAAGATACAGGATCCTGTGGACTGTTACAGTTCACAAGCTCCTATGTCCTTGTTTTCTGCAGGAGAGCATTAGCCTCTCAAAAAGTTTAAAAAAAAAAAAGAAAAAACAAACCTCCTTTTTGATTGATAAGTAAGAGTTGATTACTTCATATGACAAACCAATGGCAAATACCATAATTCATAACTTCCATACATATGCATTTTTATTTTAATTCATCTTTTATGGTTTAGATTTGATAACAAAGAGTTGCTGACAACAGATTCCAAAATTATGTATTTCAGATTGGTTTTTTCAAAAGGCCATACAAACCAGTCCCTCAAGACACAAACAGAAGAAACAGCTGGAGATTTACAACTGGGAACAAAGATGACTAAAATGGCAAATAAACATTTGATTTTAAAATGAAGAAATTAAGATTCAGGGCAATTGGCAGAAGAAACATCAGCAACAAGAAAACTAGGCCTTGGGCTCTCTCTCAAAACACACTTTATTTCCTTGAACTGCATGGAGGACTACACCTTACAGCACTGTTGTTGTAATATGAAAATGGTAAAACAGTTTGTTCTGAAGTCTCATGGTAATATTTGAAATGCCATATAGATATCTATGGTTTCAAACAGACAGAAGAACACTAAAGAATTACCTAATGGAAAGAAATATTTCTAGGAAGTAATAATTTTTTGCCAATCCTGGATAGTTGGATTTCAACCACATGAACCTGTGTTATTCTAGGAACTTTGAAGTTTGAATAGTATTTTGATTAGACATTAAAGAAGAAATCCTCTCTCATCTTGCTTTGGCAGTTTGACAATGGTAAATTAGCTGAAACCAATGGACTGTAGTGGAGTGCATGGATGTAGAATACAGCTATCAGAAGCTCGTAAGCTTTGGCTTCACAGGCACAGTCACATCACTGAAGAGACTCAGACACCCAGGCAAGCCAAAACAGGAAGGGCAAAGGTAGATTTAGAGCAGGGAATTTTGAGCAGTAGCCTGGATATGCAGCTGTAGAAAGAGTACAGTATTGTAGATCTTAATTCATTGCTATCTTTAATATGGTACTTGCAAGCATGACAGAATTACTTGTTTCATCCTTTCCTCAGATAGTGCTGCCATGATGTTTTGGACTTCTCCAATGAACTATTTCTATGTGGGGTTTTTTAAAGCAAGTATTTATTTTTATTTATTTGAAGATTTTTCTATAATACTTATCATAGTAGTATTTAGTGCTGGCATTCTTCCAGAACCTGAAAAAAAGAGAGAGACTTCACCTGACAAAACAGACATGCAATACCCCAGAGACTCCAACTGCCAACCTTAATGGGCCAAAATTTATCTTTAGATGTGCCAACCTTTAACTGAAAGTACTTACTAAGGAAGTAATTTGGAGAGCTCACTTGGGTTCCTGTGAAGCTGTCAGATAACTCCCATCCAAACATGCACCCTCAGCAGCCACGCAACGGGAAGGCAAGAGTCTGAACAGCAGCGTGGATCCAACCACTGCTCTGCTCCTGCAGGAGGTTTCTTCACTAGCTAAGTTTGCACTGCCACCTAGCTTTGGTGGAACAGTACAATCCACGGGAAAAAGAGTTACTGTGCTCCCCAGTACAACTGGAGCACATACAGCTCCTTCAAGAACAAGTTATTCCAACACCAACGTGCAGCATGGCCTTTCTGGCCCCACCTTTGATGTCCTTCTGAACTGCAAAGAGAACTGTCATCTCTACATACACTTTGAAGCTGCTCCATCCTATGGGAATTGGCCTGAGACTCAAAAGCTGCATTGAGTGCCTTCAGCAAGCACTTCTGCTAATACAGTGCTTGGTGCCATCAAAGCCATGTTGTCCACAGATGCTAAAGGCAGTGGGGACCATTTTGTAATTTCCTTTCACTGCATTTGATGCCAAAGATGTGGAACACTCCAAAGTATGTTTTCCTCACAAAACTTCTGCAGTGCAAGGACAAATGAACGTGCATATATTTTTTTAAAAAGTCAAAATAAAATATGTCAAGAATGAAATATTTTCTTGCACGTCTGTGAAAATGTACACAAAATGCTTATCTTCCACATGGCTTTAGTGAATTTTTGCACTTTAACCAAAAAAACGTTTGAACAGAAATTAGTTGGACATTACAGCATACTGTGAAAAGTATACCTCAAATACTGGAAGAGGCATTAATGTTCTTTTGAGTACGAACAATGCAAAGAAGTGAAACCAAAGCTTTTTACTGCTCTTTGAAACAGTTTACTTAAGTCAGTACATGAGATAATGTTGCCTTGGAAATTGTACACTTCCTATTCAGATTTGATTGTTAAGATGTATCTGGTGGCTGCCTGTTCTTATGAGATGAAGGAAAATTATGAAGCTTTTATAAACCAAGTTGACAAAAAAGTGAATGTACAATGTCCTGCTGGTGGCAAGATTATAAAGTATCACTTGATTTCATTTTATTAAAAAGAACCCAAACAAGTTAAATGCATGAATGCTGTTTCTTCTGCAAATTTAATTCTTTTGTTAATTTTCACTTATTTAATAACAGTTAAATCTACATAAGCTGTTGGTGTAACTGCCTTTTTAGACAGCTTTAGGAAGTTTAGTCTGAATTGTCTTAGCATGTTAAAATTACTTGATGGGATACATCCACTTTAAAATCATACAGTAGCTATAGATCTCCTCTTGTAAAAGCTTAAGTCCTTGATTTAGTAACATCTTCAAAGTGCAGGATTTCACATTACAGTTGACTGCTACTCAAGAAAGAACTTAAAACAACCCCTTCCAGCCATGGCAGTGCAACTTTCATACCATTATTTGTCAGCTGCCTTCTGAACGATTCATAGATGAGTGACCAGGAAAACATTTGTTATCCCTATGGTCCTGCAGATGGAAAAACATGTTGGTCTGCTACTTTTCATCATCTCAGAGAAAGCCAGTTCCCAGAAAGACTATAGTCTTAATCTGCTGTCATCTCAAATAATTGTATTAAGTATTAGTTACAAAAAAAACACTCAAAAATTATGTTTATGCTTTATAAGGAAATTGTAAGAATTTAAGGCAAACCAAAATTATTTATCATAATTTTATTCTCAGCAACAACAAAATCTATGCTGAATAACGTTTCAGTTTGAGGGTAGAGAAAATATTTATTTTGTGTGGAGTAGTTTTAAAAATACATTTGAACAAAGAAAAGTCCTATTAGGACATCAGCATAAACTTTTATATTATTTGACTAGAAACATTTTCAGAGAAAATACATTAAGGCAACATTAAAAACTGTAACTAGAAATAGAAGTACTTGATTAAAAATAAATACATAAAACTATATTTTGTCATCATTCTTCAGCATGAGGGGATACCTTACCTACACTCACCAGCTCTAGTTGAATTGAGTCATGACAACATGGATAGCAGCAGCAGATTTTAAAGTATCTCAAACTTGAAAAATCTAGAATAACATCAAAAAAAAAAATATTTTCTTCTGCTCTGATGGACGCTTCTCTAACCCCCAAATTTGTAAGAGACCAATATAATCAATTTTTATTTTTTCTTGTTAAGCGTAACAGCTTCTATACAGTTAAATACAACCTGATAAAATATATATAACTTGATAAAAATTTAAAACTAGAAATAATACAAACGTCCCAGTTAAGCTTCTGCAACAACAACTGACATCAGTGAGTGCAAGTCCGGCACGCTGGAAAACTGCATAGAGGTGAGAAAAGGATGCTTTGTTACAGAACTTCCAGTGTGTCCTTTCTATATGCAGTTGCACGTTGCTTGGGAACTCTCCAGGTCATCAGTGTTCACTCCATAGAGATCAATAAGTTGAGGATGCACCCTGTGAAGCAAGAAAGTCAAACTTAATCAAACTTATCCACTCTTGCAATGGGTGTGCTGCTTCTTGAGGTTAAGGGGGAAAACAACTAAGTACAAGCTGCTACCTGGAAATAAATCAAGGTGAATTAGATTTTGACAATTTCTATAGGGTCATCTTTAGAAGTACATATTACATATCCTATCACAAGATCTACCTTTTATTTACATACCAGACAGTTACTCCAAGCTGCATGCCTTCAACTAATCCTGTGTGCATTGCAGAAAAATGAGCTGTGCCTGTTTGATTTCACTGATAATCCCTCCCAGTTCCCTATGTATTTGTAGTCTCTTAGATCCTAGATATGGTAAAATACTCACAAGCAACATTAAGTTTCCCACAACTGAAGAACTACATGTTTTTCTTAACCTCACACATGTTGCTTTCTAAGCACAACAGTACTATTCTAAGAGCATTTGAAACAATTTTGGTGCCATCTGTATTATATACAGATGTAACACATTTAAGATTGCAGGACTAATCTGTTAGAGGTCCTAAATGCAATATTTAACCTTACCGAACGTGAACATCTGACGCTGCTTTCATTAAGTCTCCATCTATATTCCAAGGGTAATCTCCCTCTGCAGAAGTAGCATTCAGATACATATTTTGTTTGCCATCAAGTCCACTTGTAAGCCTTGGTTGGACTTTTACTTCTTGAACCGTGTAAGTCTCAACAAAAGGAAAATTGAACTAAACCAAACACAGATACATATTAAATGAAGTTGAAAGATACAGGTGGTAGCTTAGCAACAAACTGGATTACTTGAAAACAAAAAGCTGGAATGTTGCCCTTTTTTTTTTTGTCATAAGTAAATGGGAACATTTAACTTGAGCTTTGACCATGAGTCATTGTGTATTCCAGCTAGCATTTATACATTAACATACTTTTTTTTCCCTAAATAGTGCCTCAGAAAAAATGGTAGTATTCCATTTGCATTCCCATATTGGGCTCGATCAATCTACAGGTGAGGTGGTACATTTTGCACATGCCAAATACTTCCAGATGTGTGTAAATCCAACCACATTTTTTCCTGTGCTCTGTTCATCGTTACCACTAATCTTGTTCTACACCAGAATAGTCAGAATTCTAGTAGGTGGACATCTGAAGTTTAAAGTAGAGCCCACATCTTCTTGTCTGAGTTTTAACTACAAAGGCAGAGAGAAAAGCAAGACTTTCCTCCAAAAGCATAACTGAAAAGCTTAAACTATTTCCTAAATTCAGCTGTTAGTGCTGTCACATGGAATTGTTACCCACCTCTCCCCCAAGCTCTCTGACTGTTGTTGAATTCAAACCCAAACCTTTGTGTTAAAGTGATTTCACATAAACCTGTAACATTTGAATGAGTACCAGAGTTAAGGATATGCAGTGGGTCTGGAGGACAGCAATAAGCCCTGTGTTTGGATGCTTCATTTTTCTCTTCAAAGACAGAATAATGACCACAATTTTCAAATGCAGTTCTGCAAAGACTCATAACTAAATGGAATGCATACCTGCTAAAAACCAACACTCATAAACCACTGCTACCAGCACAGTATGCAGTGATCTTCTAAAATAATGAACTTTACCAATTTCTGACAGAGTTGCATAATGCCCCCCAGTCTGCATTCTTGATCTCTACTACACAAAATTCAGACACAGCATGGATTTCCTTAGTGTGGTGAAAGGGCTTTACACCCATCAAACTATGGTACAACACAAATACAATTTAAACCACAACAGATGGACTGAAATAGGCTAATCTGTATTAGTCTAGTGATTTAAAAAAAAAAAAAAGAAAAAAACATCAGATAAAAAGGGGGCTAATGTATTCTGACAGGAAGCTAAGTCTCCTTATGAGGATGCTAACATTAACTCTTGCAGCTTGTCTACTTTCATGATTAACTGTTCTTTTTCTAATCACCAGAAAGAAATTAACAGTACCTGATTTTTTATGCTGGTGTATCTTTTCAGATGCTTTATAAACTCTGTTCGAGAAGTATTTTGTACAACAATAAGAGCCATGCTTCCATTATTCAACCTGAAAAGAAGACCAGTTTAGTTCCAAAAGGAAAATTCATTAATTTGGAACTTTAACAGCCTCTTCAATAGCATAGATTAAAAAGAAACTTTTTTTAAAAAAGTCAAAAAGAGTAAATTAATAGAATAGTGTCAATGCATTTTTTACATCTTTTTGCCAATCCCCACCCCATAGATCAATCAAACCCATTGACCATCAATATATTTATAACATACATTGCAGTAATAATATTGTACTCCCTTATCCATATCCATAATTTATTGCACACAATATATATAATCTAAGAAAACCTTTCTTTTCTAGTTAACAGATGGTTTTTGGTTTTTATACATCAGGGATTCACAAATTTATCTTTTTATTCTTCTCTCCAGCAAAACGTAATGATGACCATCAGTTCTGTGAGGCAAAGCTTTACCAAGAAAACAACCCATGGTGCATGCAAGCACCATCCCATCGTATCCCCCAGTGCAGAGGGGTTCACTCACCCCTCCAACAACACCCACGCTGCCCTGACAAAGCTTCCCATCTGCAACTGTGCCACCATCCAAACTCTCTTAGCAGTTCTTAGTACAGTTCTATTTACACAGTTCACAAGGCACATACAAGTTTAAGAATGTTGTACATGATAAAACAGTCATATACTAGAGATTCAACAAGACAAGGCCCTGCAGTGCAGATGCTCAATGGTTCTAGGCATCCAGTCACCGTGGATATTTTACCATCTTTGAGAAAAAGCCAGTATCAATTCACAGACTCTTTAATGCAATTGTACCTTGACACAGAAGGTAACAATCCAGACCTCAATGCAACTATGCCTATGTCCCATTTGAATTAATAGAGGCAAATCAGTGTTCAGCAAGAGTATTGGATGAACATGACAATCAGTGATGAGACTCTGTTCTGTATAGAGATGATGCATTGCATATCTTCAGAATACACATGAGTACAGTTATTTATTTATTTATCCAGCATGTATGCTTGGAAAATATCATAAGAGTATTTAAAAAAAAAATACTTCCAGCCTACCACTATGGCTCTCTCCTCACTGATAGTTCTTTGGCTACTGAACAACTGCATCAGGAATGTTCTCAGACTACAATACAGCACTGTTGAGGAGGGTAATTTTTACATAACTGTTAAATAAGTCCCCTAGCATAGGATTACTTTGCTGACTGAGAAAACAATGATTGTGACATTAAAAAAATTGCCTCCTTATCATATTTGTTTCAATAAAAAAGACAGCAGGCTACAGGGCAATGCATTCAGCACTTTTCATCTTCAAAAGGACTAAGAATTCTCATTAATTCTCTTGAAAGCCCAATCTGCAGCAAAGCACAACAGCAATGCTGTGAGAAATACACGTCCCACACAGCTCACACAGCACACACAGTTAAATGGCTCTTGACATGTTTTGGCAAATTTAGACTGTGTAACCAGAGTTACAGGCAACAGTCAAAGCTTTGATTTCACTTCAAATGTCTTCACATGGCACAAACTTATTGGGGAAATAGGACAGAGAGAAGAAACCCAGCTGAGTTTCTTCTATAGTAGGTCTGGAGTCTCTAATAATTAGTGCAACATTTATATTTCCTGTATCGAAAAGACATACAGTCAACATGTTATTTACTATGACAAATGAAGCACTTGTTTAAAAAGTCTACCCTTCCTACCCTACTAGCTGAATGTCACTCCTAAGATTATTTTTAAAAAGAGATGACAAAGACTGTCCTTATTTGAAAAGACAAGGAGATCCACTGAGCAGCTACACTGGGAGAGAAATAGGCTCATTCAAACCTGCAATAATTATATGAAGTTGTCACAAAATTCCCTATCATTGAGAAACAGGCCAGAACACATGGAAAGATAAAGCAAAGCTAAAAGATAATAATTTCTTCAAAATCTTGTCAATTTTTCTGCTGACTGGTACACAAACACAGTAAATGCAGAATAAAGCTCCTAAGAGGGTACAGCATGAGGGCATTATCTCGAGGAGGATGAGGTTTAGCAGGATTCCTGTAGCAAACAAAACTTCTCAGTAAGAGCTTCATCATAAATATTTGTTTCTATACAAGTTAAATTCTACTGGATAAGCCAGTAGTTTTGAAGAAAAATACCCGTATATTTTCACCTAATGATAATCAAATGAAACAAAACAGATTAATTCCACAAACCTCCCTGAGTGCTGGACTTGCTATTCTGCTTAATTGTCTAGTGGATACATCAAGTAAAAATATTTGTCACCCAACAACAGTTTGGGCCACCACAAAGCATACTCTCAACAATGAGCTAAAGGCAAAATGAGCCAATGTCAACAACCAGGTAGGCTACATACTTCCTTGTTTCTCAAAACCCTGCATGTAGAGGGTGCATTTCTCAAATTTGGAGGGAAAACAAAAACAAAACAACAAAACAAAAAACTCCATTAAATAAACAAAAAACCCCAACAACAACAAAACACTGTGAATTTTAGTTCTTAATAGCATGGGAAAGACTCATACTTCATTTTTGCTGGCTGTAAAGCAGAAGATGAGGGCCACCTTTATATTTGAAAAAGTAAAATAAAATCCAAGAATGAAGTTTCTACTTATAGACAAATCCTATGACAGATGACTGCTCGATGACTACTACTTAAGTCAGACTTGCCAACTAATTCAATCACAGCAATTATCCACTCATTATTCTAGTTAGACTGCTTGACCTTATTTGCCTGATCCAAAAACTGATTACAATTCCTGGGATTATCAAGTCTGCTGCAGTTTATGCTCCCTCCCCCATTCCAGAGGGACTAGACTACCTAAACATAGGCTCATATTCCTGGAAAAGCCAAGGTCTTAAGGTAAGATGCCAGAATTTATAGACATGACTAATTCTCTAAACCCATACTGACCTCGTATTAGGTGCCAAGCCTCTTGGTGCCATTGAACACAGACAAGGGATTGCCATAATGCTCACATTCAGGAAGTGACCCTGAATTTTCTGCCATTGATCCTTGCTACCTAAATATAACAGAGTAATTCTGTATTACTCCAGTTAATCAGACACAGTTCACCTTTAAATAACCATAAAAGCAAAAACTCACCTTTCTTTTTAATTTTTTCTTTCTTCTTTCTAAAAGGGTGGAAACATAGGTAAAATAATTAAAGCCATTTTTGCACATTTAAGCAACATGTATTTCAGAAAAGAGTGACATATTAATGGAACTGAACAAATCAATAATATTGAGTGGAAGACTGCCTTGTAACATATCCTCTGTACTCTATAGGGAACACTTCACAGTGTGTACAAGTTTGAAGTTGTCAAAATGAATATATATTTTAAGATGGTTTTGCCTGTTGATTAAATTGGAACAAAATTAAGAATCTGTACAATTTCATCTTCAGCTTTGGAACTGTTTGACTCAGTTTTACTTACCTGTCACTCTCATGAGAGTCTTCCTGCGGAATTTGTAGAGGTAGAAATGATAATTCACATTCCTCTGCCCTAGAAAAGTATTGATATTTACTATCATGTAAGCCAATACTCTGACTGCTGTATAGACTTTTTCAGAGTTAGGATGATTTTAAGGAGATGCTGAATGTACAGCATTCATCTCCTCTTTAACTTGTAAGAGGGACATACATCACGTTTGATGAAATACTGTCTGAAACGAAGACAGCTAAACTACTGCTGTCTGTATTTTTATCACAATTATTGCATTTTGCTCAAGCAAAAGAGAAATCCTAGAAAAATATAACATCTCATGGCATACCTGAGATCTGCCAGTGTTTTGATAAAAGCAAAATCCTTCCTCTGACTGGAGGGCATCCAACGGTGTTTTTCCGCCAAAGCCAAAGTCCGAGCACCAAACCCAAACATGGCTGAGAACCCAAACCGCAACAGCTTGTTTGGAGTACTGAAGGTACACACATCCACTGCTTGAATATGTCCTAAAATTTCAGAGAGAAAGAACAGAAATGAAAAATAAAATCTGTATTTCACAAGAAATACAATTTAAAATTTCTTTTCCTTCTAATTTAGCTGGGGGGGGAAAGACTCCAGACTCTTTTCGCTTTAGGAAATCAAGATTTACTAATGGACTCTATAATGCTTGAAAATGCTAAATTTATGGCAAAAATTCAGCTGCTTCGTAAGGCTGCAAAGGGTCTGACTCTTAATTCTATTCACATTTTCATCCATTAGTATTAAAGAAAATGTTATATTGCTCATATTTGCATAAGTACTTGCAACCATTTCACCAAATACATGTAATGATTGAACATCATACTGCAGGAAATATGGGAGCTCTTAAATATACATTCTTATCCTTACAATTATAGAATATAAACACCTAATTCTCTTCAAGACAGGAGATATATGTTTTTTGTGTAATAGAACTTTGGCAGTTTCCATTAGATTGAATGTCTCTGATTATTTTTTTTTAAAAAGACAGTTTTAGATTTTACCTGTAAAGGCTTGTGTATGACTATTTAAGAAATAGAGCAAAGGCTCTTCCACCACTGCTGACTGCGAGGCCTAGAAAACGGATACTAAGCATGGAGCTACCCCATTACTCTATATTTTCATTTAAAAAAAAGGCCTAAAGAGAAATTGCTTTGAGAGGATTAACATTGCCCGACTAAGTATTTGCTATTCCCTAAGATCCAAAAACAAGGTTTGCACTAGCAACCTAGTTTTTCCTTCTAGCATTTTCACATTCAAAACCCTGTTTATTTTGGTGCAGACCAAATGGCAAGTGATAGTTTTTCTACTAATAAAGCTTTCTTATAAAACTGCTAGTACTTAAAAGAACTGTGCCTGGAGCTAAAAAGGAAAATGATATTTTCTCAGAAATACAACAATAGTTTCCTGAAAAGTCCAATCCTAATCACTTCCTCAAGTGTTTTTCTGTGTTTTCATATTCAGTAGGTACACTAAACTAAAATAATCAAGGGATTATGCAACCAGACCCTGCATTATCACACACACAAAGTAATACTATTCACACAATCAAGTCTGGAAAAGGATACTTTTTGCATTAAAAGAACATCAGTAACAGAGCACGGACACCAATATCAGACTTTATTCCGTAGCAGATTTTAGTAACCAGACAATGAGGTCCACAGCCCTTGCTAGTGAACTACATATTCTCAAAGATTCATAATCTTTTCAGTCCACTATAAATCAGGGTAGAATCACTTGGGTTTAAAAGCCTTACAACATAGTTTACAGTGACATAGCATAATTTTATACTTTTACTGAACAACTGGTTATGGAAAACTTCTAAATGCTGCTTTATTGTTTAAAATGTGACAATGTACGTAAAAATATTTACCCATTACGATGTGCAACGTTGCAGTCACCACATGCTTAACACCATAGAGAGTATGGGCCAAAATATTAGTAGTACCTGTAGAAGCGAACACAAACTGCCATAAAAATGTGAGGTGCAGAACAGCAAGAAAAAAAAATACAGAGAGCATTTTTAGTTACTGCATTAAAAAAAAATAAAATAAAAAGTCTCTCCATAAATTAGTTAATCTTGTTAACAGCAGAAATCCTGAACAGTA